>APFE030197041.1:8995-27381 GCA_000404065.3 Pinus taeda | reverse complement strand
CATAATAATATGTAAGATCATAAATCTTTAAAACTCCATTTTTAAAAAGCGCTAATACATCTAATACATCTCTTCCGTATTAGACTGAAAAATATCTCACTAAACAATTAACAAATTATTGATTTACTAAATTTATAGAGTAATTAAGGTGTTGAGGGAAAGAAAACATTATTTTATGCTAAACCATACATTATTCAGCATATATTAAGTAATGTTTTTAATGTTTTTTTAATGATTACTGTATTGCAATTAAATATATCCTATTTTTAGGAATAACCTTTTCATTTATAAATATAAAAAACATATGAAAACTAAATAGCGTTTCAATTATAACTATATATTTATTATTAATATATACTGTATATAAATAAATTATAATATTAGTGCCCTAATTATAAGATAGTTCCACATATCAATTCGGAATTTAAGCACATTTAAAATATATATACATTATAAATTTTTAACTAGAATTCATATCATCCCAAGAAGGCAAGACTATTAGTATTGTTTTAAATAAAATATAGTATTATATAATGTAAAAGCTACTCAGGAATTTTCTTCTGAAAAAAAAAGCTATCAACATTATAAAATTGTTTTTAAAGAAAAAGGCAGTGTTATCTGTATAATTTTTTTTCAAAATGAGAATCACTAAAATTCTGCTAATGCAATAACTATATGAGAAAGGGAAAATTATAATTGTTCATTTACTTCTTTATCTACTCTTGGATTTCCCATTATGCCAAAATATTTTTGTTCCTTTATATCCAAGTTACTACGTCTAAATGCATATATACGCTAAAGAACATATAAAATTTGGCCACACTTGCATACAAAAATGTTAAATATCTATATTAGCAGTGTCTTTACCCTGCCCAATCCCGCGTTTTTGGTAGACATCGCTGCATTGAGTCTGGGTAAATCTTAAGCTATTGTGCTTATGTCATTACTAGAGGAAGATGGATCTGAATTTCGCATGTCGATAACTAACTAACGGCTGTAAATTTTTGAGGAGACTTGAGAGATCGTCCTCATTTTTTTCCTAACAATAGTGATTAAGACAAACATTAACGGGTTGTGTCACGATTAACGATTAAAAAAGAGAGAATATCTTCTTAATGTCCATTAATTTCTTCATTTCCATCTTATGGGTCAGTGGAATAATGTTACTAAATTTTCTTTCAAAGGTTTAAAAAAGGGTGACCGACAGATTTACACACAGACGAGGGTTGTGTTTGGTCAAATTTCCAGTCAATTAGAAAACACTTAACCTTTTCAACCATCCTGAGCGTCTGTTCCACAGATGCTTCATCCAATTACCATGGTTTCTTTGTGATTCCAATCCTCCAAAATTCAACACTATAATTTCGGAGATCCAAAGCTCCCCACCAAATAGGATATTTAAAAACAATCCCGAAGAGACTTTCCTAGGAGCTATTTTTTTCTGTTATTCACCTCAAAGTATATCCAAACATACTTAGAATAGGCCAAGTAATGAGCATCCTATACCAAATCCAATGATGACAAATGGATCCTCTCTACCAAATGAGGAAAGATGGACACAACAATTTGCAACCCAACCATTTGGATAAATTTACTATGTAGATTTCTGAAAGAAACTTTTCATATCAAGGTCTCCTAAAACTCCTAACTATGACCCAAAAAAAAAAACAAACAAAAAAAAATCCTACACGAGGGGGTGTTTTAATACATTTATTTAAGAATAAATTTTAATTTTATCTTAAACACATACACTAACTTTTTAATTTTCCTAAATTAAGACAAGGGAAAAAAATTATTTACCTTCATCTAGCGGGCTCAAGCAGTATGTAATTGTCTTAAATTAAGACATAATAAAAAAAGAAACGTTTTAGTCTCATTTAGTGATCAACTCAAGTCGTTTGTCTCTTCATCCTCCTGCAATAAACTAATACTAGCACCAGCCACCACAAGTCTAAGCTTCAACTCCATTGAGTGGTAAACAAAGGGCAACGAATGGGAATTGATAATCAACCCCTCACTAGTGTTAGAGGCTACCCTTATAACGTATATTTTTGCGTTATACTTCCTCCACCATGGGATTGTTACAACTTTTGGTTAGCGTTTAATCGAGGTAAATAAGGGCATTTTTCTTCCCAAATATTTGGATCTATTCAACACCCCTCAGCTACAAATGAGATGTAAAATAAAGTTCCGGTAAGAATACCTTGCTGAGGGTTTTTCTCTTCAGTAATATAATTATTAACGTGATTTCTTTGCTTCTTTGAGATTTTATACGAGGGTTTCTAACCTGACAGGAGTCATCCCAGACCGAGAGAAACAATGATGCCTTGATCATAATGCTTACTGAGAATGCATGGCTTGCTCTAAACAGGTAATAAGTTCTATTTTCTTTAATACCTTGTATTTTCTTCAGTTCTAGGATCCCTAGGTTATTTGGCTATGGCTTCATATTCTCGTACAAGGTTTTTCTAATACATAATCATGGTATTCAAACCCTTATACCTAATTGTCGCTACAATGATGTCTTGGAATGAAAACGCAATATCCTATTTCGTTATAAAGGTTCTTATTTTATCTCAAAATGAATTTCACAGAGGAAAGGGTTTTTCTTGTCTCAAAAAAAAGTCTGTAGAAACATGTGAAGAACATGAAAAGCATATTTTGGACACCACTCTTATAGAGTTACTCAATAAGTTTATAGAAGAGAATCATGGAATTAATCTCTCAATCACTACTTTTGTGTAACAAAAACCATGGTATGTTAAACCTATCACTATATGTGACACTTGTTATTGTCATTATCATGTGGAATTTCAATTATATTATAACACCTTCCTTAATTTTGATAAAACAATTTGTCAAAATTCACCTCCCCCTTCCACTATCCATGGTTTCATATCAAAAATTCTATGTGTAAGAGAAAGTCATGAATTATTTTACAAAAAGAAATGTCTTGGTGGTAAAAAATGTAATCATTGAGGAAATTTGACTTTATTTCGCAACAAATATTCTATTGATATAAATCATCAATCATTGTCTAACCTAAAAGTGCAATGGAAGAGATATGATTACAAACATACATCGATTACTTCAAATAATAGTATAAGTACTAAAAGGATTCATTTACAAGAAGAAGAAATTTAGGTGATAGAGTGTCTTAAGAAATTTGAGACACAAATTTATAAGTACACCAAGCATTTTCATAGAGCTTGATGGTAGGACCTGCAATTCAAAAAATCCCGTGAAATTTTTCCACTAAGGACCATTTTGTCAATAGTTGATTTTGTAGAGAATTACATATTTCTTATAGAAAATGAAATACATAGTGAATAATATCATTTTGACCAAGCCTCTATGCTTTTGCATATTCTATATAGACATGTTGAACAAAATGTTGATGATATAGAAAGCACTAATGAGAATTGACATGTTATTAAAGAATATCACTTTTATATCAGTGATGATCGTACACATGATACACATTTTGTACAAATTTGTTATGATAAGATTTATGACTCATTGAAAGGTCGCAGAATAAAATTCAATGAACATCGGATATGGTTAGATGGACGCGCAACTCAATTCAAATCTTCATGTTCATTCTTTTGGTTTTGCTGTCTTCATAAGAAAACCCACATTAAACATTGTTGGAATTTCTTTGAGACTGGTCATGGAAAAGGAGAACATGATGGTGCAGGGGCATGGATAAAATGATAACGTTGAAGATATCTAATCAACCACTCTACAAATGATTTGTCTCTGCTGAACAAGATGTTCAATGGTGTGATGTTGCACTAAGCAATCAGACTAACCCATCAAGGGAGGTACGAAGGTAAGTACATACATACAAATGAACTTGTATATATGTTTAATATATAATTATTTTATTAATTTTATAATTTAAACATTTATAAATTACATAGTTTAAATAGTATCACAATGATTATCTTTGTAATATAAAAATTGTATTTTAAATACATATTTAAATTCTTGTTTTAGTTTACTATAGTTTTTTTTGGAATATGGAGTCAAAGACGTAGATAGATCGATTACATATGAAGTTGAAACATTAAAATGGATTGATAAATTGCATTCAATTAAAACAAAGGATTACCGAAATGCATTTTCATTTTATTATAGAAAATATTCTTGTTTTCTAATGTTTACATAGAGGACACACAATCCAATGATGTTTGTGAAAACAATATGTATGTAAAAGCTTGGCAACATACATAATTATATATAAAGGGGAAAATATTAGTCACAGGCTTTGAAGAGATGGACTTAGAGGAGACTATATTATCATCTAAAAGTGATTGAGTTTCTAATCTGTTTAGAGAAGGTAAAATTTCAATTTCTTTCAAAGGATATATATATATAATATATATATATATATATATATATATATATTATATATATTAATATATATATATATATTATATATATATATATATATATATATATATTATATTTTATGTTATTAAAATCAATACGTATAAGTATCCAGATAATAGTTAAAATATAGAGATTCTAGAAACAGATAATAAATCAAGTCTATGTTGATAATGTTAATTTCATGTTTAATTATGATATGAATTTACATTTGTTTTATTGTGCAAGAGATGCTTTTGTTATAGTTTTCACCTATTAACAACATAGAAAATGTTAAGTATTATTTGATGTGGTGCACTGAACAAAACATGAAGTTATTGGAAGACCATGATGATAACAATTTTATATATGAAAGAGGGCCTATTATAATGAAAGCTTATTTTTTCCAAGAAACTCATCAAACTAAGAGTATTATTTAACTTCAAGGCTATCAACCCGATGTCATAATTTTTCAATATAGTGACTTGGTCTATGCAGTGCACATAAAGTTGATAGAAGTTCAATCAAAAACATATTTGAAAATTAAAAAATGGAGGATGGAAAATGCTTACCATCAATGGATCATTGAGGATGGCATTCCATTAGAAGTTTTTTAATTGAACTTCCCAACAATTTCTTCTCCTTGGATAAATATTTTAGAACTTAGAGTTCAAGTACATTGTTAGCCTTTCTTTTCGTGCACCCTTATGTTGCACATTCTTAAGAATGTGATGATGTGAAAGTGATACTCATTGGGTCTTGTATTATGTTACATAATTATATGTATACTGTGTGTTATGTAGTTGTATGAGGATTTGATGTTACTGATATTTGCATGCATGAAAAGTAATTTATATGTACATACATTCTCGGTCTTAAAAAATTTCATACATGAATGAAAAATGTATTAGCCTTTCTACACATTAATGAAATTTAATGTACATACATATTTTTATAATCCAATTTTAAGTTATGATTGTTTTATACATCCACAAAAAATTATAAGATTCATTCAAATGCAAAATTTAGGTCATGTTTTGTAATTTGCAATTTTACTAGATTCATTTTAAATAAATTGAAAGAAAACAAATTAGACAAAACCTAAGAATCATCTACTAACATTATAGGAATGATTGAATGCAAATTGTTGGCCATGTTTTATAATGCAATTTTATCTGACTTGTGTTTGTGCATTCAAACAAGTTTATATTAAAAGTGAACTATCAACAGACATTCATAGTATTCTTTGATAAACAAATGTAAAATGTGCATACCATATTTTGTAATGTGCTTTTAAGATATCATTGTTTTAAACATCTACACCAAATTATAAGATTCATTCAAATTAAAAATGTAGGTCATGCTTTGTAATTTACAATTTCAAGAGACTCATTTTAAATAAATCAAATCAAAACAACTTTAAACAAAGCCTAAGAATCATCTGCTAACATTATAGGAATGATTGAATGCAAAATTTACCAACCAAATGCAAATTTACTTTGATTGCTACATATTCATGAACTTAAATTATATGTAAAACCTTCAAAAGTGTCAAACCATGCATGCATCATGCAAATTGTGGGCCATTTTTTGTAATGCAATTTTATCTAACTTATGTTTGTGCATTCAAAGAACTTTATATTAAAAGTTAACTATCAATCGACATCCATAGTAGCCATTATCTACATGAATGCAAAATGTACATACCAAATTTTATAATGCAATTTTAAGTTTTCATTTTTTTAGACATCTACACTAAATTATAAGATTCATTCAAATGAAAAATGTAGGTCACATTTTGTAATTTGTAATTTTAATACATGCATTTAAAATAACTTTGCAAAACAAATTTAAACAAAACCTAAGAATCGTCTACTAACATTATAGGAATAATTGAATGAGAAATGAACCAGCTAAATACAAATTTACTTTCATTGCTACATATTCATGAACTTAAGTTATATGTAAAACCTTTAAAAGCATCAAACCATGCATGGATCATGCAAATTGTTGGCCATGTTTTATAACGCAATTTTATCTAACTTATGTTTGTGCATTCAAACAACTTTATATTAAAAGTTAACTATCGACTGACATCCATAGTAGTGTTTCTACACATGAACAAAAAATCTTCAGACAATATTTTATAATGAAAATTTAAGTTATCATTGTTTTAGACATCTACGCTGAATTATAAAATTCATTAAAATGCAAAATGTAGTTCATCTTTTGTAATTTTCAATTTTAATAGATTCATTTCAAATAAATTAAGACAAGACAACTTTAAACAAAACCTAAGAATCATCTACTGACATTATAAAAATGATTGAATGAAAATTGTACCAATTAAATGCAAATATATAAAACCTTTAAAAGCATCAAACCATGCATGCATCATGCAAATTGTGGGCCATGTTTTATAACACAATTTTATCCAACTTATGTTTGTGCATTCAAATAACTTTATATTAAAAGTTAACTATTAACCGACATCGATAGTAGCCTTTCTATACATGTGTGAAAAATGTACATACCCTATTTTATTATCATTGTTTTAGAAATCTGCAACAAATTATAAGATTCATTCAAATGCAAAATGTAGGTCATTTTCTGTAATTTGAAATTTTACTAGATTCATTTTAAATAAATTGAGAAAACAAATTTAAACAAAACCTAAGAATCATCTAATAACATTATAGGAATGATTAAATGCAAGCTATACCAACTAAATGCATATTTAATTTCATTGCTACATATTCATGAACTTAAATATGTAAAACGAAGTTTGAAGCATCAATCCATACATCATGCAAAATGTACATGAACTCCAAAATTAGCATGTATTAAATCATAATAAAGAGTTAAAGATTTAAAATATGTCCAAAATTTATATCATTATAAAATTAAATATATAATAAAAAATTGTCAACAAATAAGTTGCACCAATTTGTAATAAAGGGTTTTATTTTAAATATGTCTAAAATTTATCTCATGATAAACATAAATATAACATTAAAAGATTGTAAAATAAAAGTTGCATCAATATAGAGAATATCGTTGAAATATATGATCTATCAACCTCCTCATCCTCTGATATGAATCATGGGTGCCACGTACAACATATGTAATTCCATATATACATAAGATTATGTACTTTAAATTTAATTTTTTATTTTTTAAAATTAAATGAGAATGTAAAAAAAATAGATAAACAGTTCCAAATTCCATGAAATACCTCATGGTGTTCCCCCAACATTGTGCCCTTGTGGTGTTTTCCATTCATTGCGCCCTCTTGGATGCATTGTACAATACATGTAAATGTATATTAAAAGTTTAAAGTTGCACATGAAAATGCATAAACTCGAAACATTAAAAAAATGTTACACAATTTTTTCAAATTGTTTAGATGATCCTATCACCATTTTCAACTCCATTGCTAAAGTCCTTAGAGAATGGACATCGTCTCCACAAACATAAAATTCCAAAATTTTAAAACTATAAGATAAATCTATCTCATTTTTTAATGAAACTTGCACTTCAATTTATAATAAAACATAACTAAAATATTCAATACATGTGGCACATTTGCTAATAGGGAGGAAGAATGTCATGACCAAAAGCTGAGTGTGCTCATGTATAATGAGCGACAGTGGGAGACAAACTTCAGTTATGTGCGACGAGCCGAGTTTGTGACCACGATCAGGTACATTTGGATAATTGTTCCTTGGCAAGTGTGCAATGACAGGTTGTGTGATGATGATTTGCAATGGTATGATCAGTTACTTGGAGAGTCGAAAAACCAACATGAGGGAAATCTAATAAGTATGGGGAGCACATACGATAAGTTATAGGAGGTGTCAAAAAACTGATGAGTTGGCGGGATGACGTGCCTGGGTAGGCCAAACCACATCAATCCATGGAGGTAACATACATATAGAGGGTGAATTGGTGGAGAAAATTAGCCAAGCAAGTTCAAGTGAACAAGTACTTCGACGAACAAGAAGAAAAGAAAACAAGCCAAGTCAAAGTGCAGATGGACCGAGGGCCGCAGTACCGGGCCAAGGAAATGGGCTACAAGAATTCGAGCACACTTTTCTTGGTGGGTCTACATAGTGGGGCAATAGGTGAGTTGCAGATGGGTGCTCCTACTCGACATATATGCTGTAGGTGGGCACTTATACCCAGCGGATGAGGCGCAAACCATAAGTGGATGCTCCTACATAGCAAATGAGTTGTGGAGGGCGACATGATTGCGTGGGTGCTTTTGCCCAGCAATGAGCTACAGAGGGCGAACAAGGTGGGTGCCTTTGCACGACAGATGAGTTATAAAGGGCAACACGATGGTGTGGTCACTCCTTCCCAATGATGAGCTGCAGAAGAGCACTGGAGTGGGTGCTTCTGTGTGGTGATGAGTTGTGGAGGGCGACATGGTATAGTGGGCACTCTTGCCCAATGACGAGCTAAAAAGGATGACACGAGGTGGGTGCCTCTGCCCTAAGGCGAGTTGCACAACCCAATAGACGTGGGTGACTCTGAACGAGAAAGGTGACCACTTTTGAACAAAGCGCGACCTGACCGAGTGAGGTGGGTGACCCTACACGAGCAAGCCGAACTGTTGGAATGTTTGCTAAGGGTAAATTTCAAGTTTCCTAGCAAAGATGAAATTGTATATGTATTTGTAAAATATTGAATTATTGATTACTGGGCAGACTCTAATCTGGGAGTTTCCCCTCCCATTTAAATAAATTTATCACTATTCATATTTATAAATATGATGATGATGATAATGTAAATATTTTTTCGATGTGTAAATGGTGAATTCCTAGTAGAATTCAATAAAAATGACAAAATGTTGAATGTTAGGCATAGATCGTGCTTGTAAGTATTGGTGAAAACAAAGTGGGTAGTAGCGTTGCACCTACCTATGTGAAGTAGAAATACCACCGCCAGGATAGGGGTGTGACACTTAGTATCAAAGCCTGATTTTTAGATGTGAAGAAGATATCTCTTGCTAACAGGTATCAGACTTTTTGCAGGGCTTTGAAAAGTTCAACAGGGACAAGTGAAGAGTCAAGTTGAATGATAGAAGAAGTTTATGGTCTCAACAAGATCACAAGTGAAGTTGATGGCTGATTAATTAGACAAAACTCAATTTATAAAAGGGGAATCTAGTAGGGATGTCGAAACAAGTATCATGGACACGCTAGTGGATAAAATGGAGGAATTAACTTCTGACATAACTTCGGTGAAGGCTGAATATTCTAAACATCAGGATATGACAACAAAGTTACAGGAAGAGCATACCAAGTTGAAGGAAGACTTTGAAGACCTCAAAATCCCATGCTAGTATACAAAATGGATGTATGCGAAAACAAAGAAAAAAGTCAAGGACAGTGGAATTGCAAGGGATCAAGGTTTGGCAGAAATCTCGAAGTTGCAGAAGTTACTTGACGATGCTTGAAATGTGATAGTTGTTTTGAAGAAAGGAATTGGGTAAGGTTCTGTTGGAGTAGTTTCACATGTGAGGGTCAAAGAACCTGAATCTTATGATCGCATGAGGAGTAAGAGAGCTATTGGAAATTTTTGATGGGATATGGAGAAATACTTGGAGCTTTTGGGTATACTTGATGATGAGGTTGATGTGAAGGTATATGCTCAATTCTGGAGGAAATACGCTAATATGTGGTGATAAAGAAATATGGATCAGATTGGCAATGGTGAGGTAGCTGAAATCTCTTCGTAGGACGACATGAAGAAAGCCTTACAAAGTCATTTTAGACCACAAGAGGAAACTTGGGATATAAGGAGGAACATAAAATATATGAAGCAAATAGGAAGCATAAAATCATATCAACAAGAGTTCTAAAGTGTGATCTTGGAGTTAACTGACATTGTGGAGAAAGACAATGTATTCAATTTCATTGTAGGATTGAAACCTTGGGCATGCAATGAGGTGAAGAGATAGAAGATTAGGAAACTAGAGGAATAATTTGTTGTAGTTCATCACTTGGTAGAACATTACGATGAAGGAACTGAAGAATTAAAAAAGAAGACAAATAAACCAAAAGAAAAGACTACGAAAGAAGAGCCTTCGATATGGAATGACAAGTTGAAGATGAAGAAACCTTCAAATTGTTGGAGTTGTGAAGAACCACATATGGTTAAGAATTATCCTTGAAGACCATAAGTGGAAGTTGTAACACAAGCCAATGCGAAGAAGAAGAAAGAGGAAACATTCGTTAGAGTGATGCATATTTTGCGAGTTGTAGTGGCTAGGGAAGTGGTCTCACGATGAGATCCTAAAAGGAACAAGTTGGAATATGTGGAGATGAAGATTGGGAATCGCACTATTCTCACTATGGTTGATAGTGGTGTAACTCATAACCTCATGAGTGAAGATATTGCAGGTAATATTGGGTTGAAGTTTATACCAATTCAAGTACAGTTGAAACCAATGAATTCTCCACCAAATTCAGTGATTGGTGTAGCAGAGAAAGTTGATGTGAGCATAGGTGAATGGACTGCAAAGTCAACTTCACAATTGTGCATATACATGACTATGAAGTTGTACTAGGCATGGAATTTATGAATCAGTTTGAAGCTATGATAGTACGTCACTTGAAGAAGTTGTACATTTATGATGGGTTTGATGATGATCCCATTAGTGTACCAACCATAGGGACTATGATAGCCGAATGTAAGTTTACCACGATGAATGTGGATGAATTCAAGAAACATGAAGAAGCCTATAAGAGGTTGTCTTGTATAGAGGAAAAAATTATGGAGTAGTCGCAGCTGATTAGACCATTGTCTGATAGTATCTTGGATCTATCAAGCAGACTAGAGGGAATGAAAGGAGTTGGAGATGCTAGACCCCAGATTCAAATGAAGAGTGGAGAAGCATACAAGGAGAGAGAGGAGGTGGAAGATCTAGATATGTGGACTGAGATATTAGTGGAAGAAGAGGGAGAGCCTTATGCCTCCACTTCCCCCCACTCTTCGTAGACTGACATGGAGATGAGGCTCTGATGCAACAAAGCTACATCTTTCGCGACTTGGTCCTTGACCAATGGGTTATGGGCCCAATGTATGGTTAATTTTTATCATAAGACACTTTCGTTGTACTGGCCCGTGGTTTCCTTCACAAAAATCCTTCACAATATCGCAACTCAGACAATCGTTTGACTCCTCTCGCATGCAATATGCTTAAACACAACCGAAATGAAATGATCATTTGACTTGTATGATGATAATTCAAATAAAATTTAAACCTCTTTGATAACATATTGGGTCACAATAGGTTCTTTAACCCACGGACATGTTCGTGCGGAATTATCGTCTGATCAATCAACCAACGAATGGTCTTGATGGCCAGAACTCGACTAGGTTTTAATCCTGTTGTATAAAACCTTATCGCGTCCATTTCTAACGTTAACATGTGTGTACTTTCGAAAGCGATATGCATATGATCACCCATTAAATGGATGATCCGATCACTCACTAAATGGATGATCCGATCACTCTGAACCTTAAAATCTTTTTATTAACAACATCACATCCATTTAAAATGTTAACCTGCTTGGATGTTCTGACGTGATATGCATCAATCTCCTTTGATGATATGATCATCGGTTCCTCACGATTCCTGTCAATTTTAGAAGTCTGCCACATTTCTTTCTCATTTTCCACTTTTACCCTGACTCCAGTATACATTCTTCGGCGACAATACTTCTCTGAATTCACACAATTTCTATCAATTATCTTCAATCCACCAGATTTTAGACTGCCACGGTTATTCCTTTTCGGCTAGTCAATAACCAGACATGAGTTTACAAAACATCCAACCACCAAGCCAAGGGTAGTTACTAGCATAAACCTCTATCACCAAAAGGATTATTACAGAATCAAAACATAACGAACACAAAATCGTGTGAGTTTGAAACATAAGGAACACAAGATCAATCATTTCATATGGAATCTAAAGCCTCTGAAATTTGACCATTCATGCGTATAAATTACGGAGATGTAGTAAGATATCAATTAGGAAATTAATAATCACATACTCACTCTACCAGTGCGCAAATTCAACTGTTCAAGCAAAGAAACCCCGATTGTCACATAGATATATACAAATCCACAGTGTTTTTGTATTTATAAAATATTTACAAAGGAAACTATCACATTTGATTGTTTCAATTCTTTTGCATCAAATCCCTCTACTGCTGTTTCTAACCTATAGATCACCTCTAATTCTCTTCCCAAAAGGAAGAACTCTTTATTGAAAAAGACCTCTTGAATGTTTCTAAAGCTTACAAAATATAAAAGAAGAGGATTCATGAACCATTTTAGTTCTCGCCCCATAATTCTCTCACTTTCTCCTAAAGTATCTTTTCAACTCCATTTTTCCATCAATGAAATCCTAAATTAGATATTTCAAATTGCTAAAATCCTTACTCTTCCTAGAATTACTCATTCATTCCTAAGATCTCTACAAATCATGAGATATTCCCTATTAATCAAATTACATTCCGGTCTCTATAAAACTTAGAATAAACTAAGGAAAATAAATAAATAATTAAGGGAACCCACTCCCTTTAGTAAATGTGTGATAAGACTCATAGGTCTTATAAACCTTGAAGAATTCTCTTGCATAAGACTCCTCAAGTTAAAGTAATTCATGGACTCATGCTCATGAATCTTCCCACATCCTCTTTTGTAAAATTCATCAGATTTCATCTTCCAATTGGCTATCTGACCATTTCCAATTGTAAGTGTATTTTCTATATTCTCTCCTTCTCTTAGATGCCAATCTCTGTATTGTGGATGTCCTTGTGCTCTGTTGTCTTCAACATCTCCACTGCATAGTGTTTTGATGCTGATATCCTGCATAAACAACTCCTCAAACAACATAAATTTATGCTCCTTTGTCTCTTTTACCTTGTTGATGGGGTGTAAATCACACTAAGGAAATAAACCCCTCATTTACCATCACTCAAGCATATACCTATGGTTATAAACCCACATTCTATCGAATGTGTTAATTATATGCTTTTGCCTTAAAACCCCAGGACCACAACATCTTATAGGAATACACAGAAAATATATGAAATCTTACCTTTTTCAACAACCCTTGCAATTTCCTGATATATACCTTTATCTCTATCGTAATCGGGAGATAACATGCCTTCCCTTCTTTCTACCGGTATGTGATAATACAAAAAATACATATAGGAGATGTGGAAACCCCATAGTCAATGCTTAAGCTGGACTTCAAATATTATACACCCGCATCCAGAACTCCATTGAGTCCACTCTCGGCTTCAATCCTTTCTGTCTTCTTTGACCACCAATCCCGCCTCATCACATATCAATGATATTGCTTAATCACATATTAGCATTCCACCTACCCACAAGCCTTATCTCCTCCACTTTGGGATTAGCAATTAAATTGCGATCATCGATTTGGCACTTGATCCTATGGTATACACTTAGTCGCCTCACCGCAATTGTTTGCTCCTACGGTTGGGTCTGATAATGCATAAAGTCTTTGCCGATGCGATATATTGGCAATCGCTCATCGACATTTCTTTAAGCCTGAGGTCCACCATTTATAAACCATATTTGTCGATGCAATATAAATTAACTCTGTCCTCATCGATATGATCTTGTCCATTGATCATATTGATCCAACAGATCCTGTGCATCACTCCTCACTTCCCATTTGATTGATGGACTTACGCTACAGTCAGGTTTCCTCTGCCATGCTCTGGTTTTAAACACAATATCCATATAACAATCATTCATTTAATCAATGGATGGCCATCGATCCTTCTAGTGATCGATGGTTCATAAACATGCCTACTAATGGGATTTTAGTCATCAATGCATATATACAACATAATTACTTAAAAATGCAAAATACACAGTTCCTCGGCCTACACACTCCTCTCTATCTTTGCCGAATTCTGCCTGGATACATATGCTAAACGGAATCACTAATACAAATAGAATTCATCATTTCATAATGAATCACAGTATTCCACACACGGAATCAACTCTATGTATGTTAATATACAAACACATTATTGCATATTGAGGCTCTTCGTCCCTCTCTGTCCTGATTCTTCTAATTAGAGCCTTGATTTCCTAAACTGTCAGTAGGCTTATGATTCCATCGTGAATCCTCTTGAATCCCCTCTCTCTTTGTGTGTCTTTGGAAAAGATAGGAAAATACATATATGCTCTATCTAATAGTCTCCCACATATGAAGGAATTGACTATATATTTAGAAATCATATCCTACCCCAACTAATCAATATAACTACTTGGCTTGATCTCCAAGCAGGGAGGATCACTTGGCACTTATTCTCTAATTTCCTTAGTATTTGAAACAATATAACTGCTTACATACTTTGAAATTAATAAAAATTAAATAACCAATTCTTTCTCTAAACCCTCATTAGTCACAACATGTGACCAAACCATCATATTTCTGGCTAGGCCTAGATGCTCCTGCATCAGACTCCCAAGCTTAAAATTAATCATGATCTCCTAATCATATGCTTCTTATCTGTGTCCTCCTAGATCCCATACTTTGTTCGATAGTCTGTCCTTGGTTACTGTTGTTGTTGGTTGTTGTTCTCTAGGTCTCCATATTTTATGTTGCATTGTCCCATTAGCTATGCTCTCACTATTTGTTGATGTCTTTCTCATATGTATTATTGCTTTTTCTTCATCATCAAAATTTATGCCAGGTTCCCACACTTTAATTTGCAGTTTACCATTAAATTCATCCATACCATTATTTCCAGCCCATCTTCCTTTATTCTTTTGTCCTTTATATATTTTATTGGAATGTTGTTGTATGAGTTCCCACAACTCATCAGTTTCTTTGTCCACTTCACTTCTCAAATGATGAATACTATTCCCCTGCAACTAGATGTGTTTTTGCATAAGAACATCATAATCCATGTACCAATACATTTCTAAAACATACAAATTCCTTCTCCATTGATCCCCTACAAAAATTCTAGTTCCTTCTTCTAGTTTCTCACCCATGGCTTCATCACTTCTTACTTCAATTACCAGCATTCCTGTAATTCTACAAATTTCTTGAAAAATAAGAATGCTTCCTACTTGTTTAGGTGCTTGGAATATCTCTTCTTCTAGTAACTTAATTTCTGCACCCTTAAGGATTATGGCATCATATTTCTCTACTTCCGAAATGTCATTTTTACCTTCTTTTTCATCGATAAATCCCTATAGTACAATAGTAATCTAGTTACTATTATCTCTTGAACTCAACTCTAGTTCAATACTTCCAAACTGTAGATTCAACATCATTCCATCTTTTCGATACATTCTGATCTCACCCTTCCTTGATTCGATCTGATCTTCAAAATCAATTCCTTGTTTTGAGTTGACTTGACATTGCCTTGTTTCTGCATATAAATCTTCACCAGAATCAATCAATTCATTAAACACAAATTCTTTAACCTATTTCCTCATTATGCCAACATTTCTGAGAACCTCTTTTCCATATTTTTCATCCATGACAAATTCTTCATTCTTATCCAGTTCTGATTGTGCAGTCTGATCACTTATTCCTTGGTTTCCTTGCCTCTTCTTCAAAAGACTAGACTCATGCCACAAATCCGTCATGTCATCTGGAATTTCTCCCGAGAGCTCTACACAATATTGACTAACATCATTGTCTGCAACATCTGTCTTTAGTCCTTCTTTACTTTGGCTTTCTTCAAGGTTAATAATCTTCAATAACTGTTTAATATCTACAAAGTCTTCTATATCAACCTTCAGTAGTTGTTCTTCTTCGGCTTTAGTCCTCAATAGTTGCCTAATATTTGCATAATTCACTATAGCTATGTTTAACAACTACTTTTTCCTCTGCGTCGCAAGATAATGAGAATTTCCTTCTTCTAACTTCTAAAAAATCATATCTTTGATTTTCCTTTCCCTTATGACAACCTTAAATAGTTGCCTTACTTCAGTGTATCCTGCATTTACACACAAAAAAATTAGTTTCAAAACTATGAGACACTAAGGTCTCCTCAAATAATTTCATCATCAATCCTTCTGGTTGACTCCCACTTCCTAAACACAAAACACACCATAAGATTCTCCATTTTCCTTGTATTAGCTTCATTAGTTTTTGGGAGAAAACTTTTTGTTCCATATTCATATGAATGGATCTCTTCCTTTCCCAACACTTCTTTGATCTCAATAATTCCTTTGCCATCCTCCTTCTGACTTATCTTTTGGATGTCATATGACTAGTCATCTTCCTTCACTTGACAATAACTTTTCTCTTTATTCTTCATATGAATTTGGGTAGTCATCTTTCCACATGTCGGTTTGACAGTTTCCAATAACTGCCTGTTTTTCCCCAAGTTTACATGACCTGCAAACATACAACAATTATCAGTTTTAAAAATACAATACATTTTGTCGTCTTTTGATGCTTCAAGCACGAATCTTCCATCATAGATCTTCTGGATTTCAGAAGATCCTCCTTGCTGTGACTCCATTCCTTTGAGTCTCTTCTTCTCTAAAAAATCAATATGAATTTGGTCAAGTTCCTTGAACTCGTTCATTAGCTTGCGATTCCACCTTTGTTGCAATAGCTTCCACTTCATTGATTTCTTCATTCTCCATCTGTATCTCTAGTCCTCATTGGTCTTTCTTTGTACTGCCAAACTAATCTATTGTTCTTCATTCTGTTGCCAGTTGCTATACTTCTGCAATCTAATGCCTTCCTCAAATTCATTCTCATGTTGTTGATCATCTCTTTCAAATTGTTGGTTCCTTCCATAATTATCCTACTGGATTAATACTTTTGTCTCCTTGATGTGTCTAAGGACATAACTTCCTTGTTGTTCTTGATCTTTCATCTCACCTTCAAATAAACTCTGCTCAATTTCTCTGATTTTATCATCATATTTATTGATGTTGTCTTCCATACCTACAATTGCATCATTAACTGAAGAGTCTAAACATTTACTTAACTCTATAAATGTTCGAGATATTTCATCCTTAGCATGCATGGTAACAACAATCTCTTCTTGATCAGGTTCTGAAAGTTTCATTTCTCCTTCAGGTTCCTTGAGAAATCTTTCCAAGAATTCTAATTCCATTTGAAATCTTTCCAGCATTTCATCACAGCTTCCACTCTCAGTTTCATTCTTTTTTTGGAAATCCTTCTTAGTTATCCTATTTTCTGCACTATCATATTGCAAAGTTCTTTCATCAATTCCATTTGAAAAATTCATTTGTTTACCTTCTTGGAATACCACTATAGCATTTTAATTAGATTTTTGGTCCTTATCAACTTCATCTAACTATCTTACAACAAACGGAAATTCATCCATGATCTCTTTTTGCTGCAGTAAATCAACACTTTTTTCCTATAAAAGGCATTCTCCATCATACTTCTCCTCAAGAGTTCCATTCTTGTTTATGAGTGTTTCACCAGACTATCCATCATCCTCTACATATCCTATAAACATACATAAATTATGATAACTAAAATGACAAAGCTTCATTGCCTCATCTGTGGGGGTGATTTTAGGGGCGAATGTTCGCCCTTTGGCGAAATTAAGGGGTTTTAAATTTTTAGTGGGTGAATATTTTGTATTATAGTACATTTTTACAAATCACCTCAAATAGCCCACCTTATTTTAAGGGAGAGGGTTAAAAAGGTAAATTTAGCCCTTGAAATTAGGGGTTACAACCTTCCATTCGCCCATTTTCAAGAATAGGTTTTATTTAAGTGAATGCATTCGCCCACTTTAAAATAGGTTTTATTTAAGTGAATCCTATGGGCCAAAGGCCCAAATATCATATTTATAAAAGAGGTATGGTAAATTAATAAAAATATAAATAAATGAGAGGTATGGTAAATAAATAAAGCATTTTTTATATTACTCCATAAGTCACCATATATACATGCAAGGGTGTAAACAAATAAAAATATAAGTAAAGTGGAGGTATGGTAAATA
>APFE030197035.1:4027-50089 GCA_000404065.3 Pinus taeda | reverse complement strand
TCTTCCTTATTTATACTTTGAATTATTTTTTCATATCAATACCATCAATAATGAGCATGAACAAGAAAAAGCAGACAGTCACATCAAAGAACACCAGATATAAGGTGGAAACCCAATGTGGGTGAAAACCACCTGCTGCAATATGTCTCTATCTTCTTCAAATTAGAAACTCCTTTTACAATGGTCTTGTACTGGTGCAGTCCTTTACCAGTATGCAGGCTACAACCTGCAGAGAGCTACAACTCTCTCTCGTTTTCCAGTCTTTCCTGGAAGGGAGCTACAACCCCCTACTTCTTTTCAAGGACCACTTTTCATAAATTTTCAAACTAGATCCATATACATCAAGTACATGTAATTTATACAGACAGCTGCAGTAACCAGATCAACAATAACAGAACAAAACCCAGAACATCTTATCAACAGAAAAATTCACCCAACAGAAGATCTTAACTTAGATACTCAGTTTTCTTTTTACTGGCCTGCGTTGCTATGCACTTCACTTTCTGTCTCACTGCGTATACCCGCAGAGATCCTTTCGCTGTGCTGTGTGGCCACGCACTGCTCCTTTCACTTATCAGTGTACTATACGCACCCAAATTTACTATCGCGTCGCGTACTTCCCAGGAGGTACGCACCCAAAAGAATAATCGCGCTGCGTGCTGCTACAGAAGGCACGCACCTGAAACACTGTCTCCCTACGTACCCACGCACTGAACCTTCGTCGCCTCTGCGTACCCACGCACTGAACCTTCATTGCCTCTGCGTACCCACGCACTGTACCCTTGTCTTCTCCTGCGTGCCCACGCACTTTTCTTTCGCTGCTTCTGCGTACCTCTGTCTAGGGCTGAAATAAAGTCAGATGCTCAGATCTGATCTTGCGCTCGAAAAATCACCCTTCACAGATTCGCTTTCAACTTCTCTTCTATAGATGAAGCTTTTAAAACTAAGAACCCAATAGATCAGATCTTAAGATGTTCAATGCTCAAAAGATGCCTCAGCCAAATGATCTCCTTAGCTTTATATAGGCATGCTCTTCCTCAAATCAAGGATCATGGGGCTCAATAATAATAATAAAATAAACAATACAACGGGCCAAAACCATGATAACACAATACCATCGACTAGATATCGTAGGAAACCCCACATGTGCACGCTTTACTGCCTTGAAATGTGTGCACTAGGGTATGCACCTCATGAATGGTAAACCCGCGTATTTGGACGCGGTCCTTGCACGGAATACCTGCGGGTATGCACCTCCTGAACTGTTCTCCTGTGTACTTTTTATTTTCATAAAAAAAAATGAGAGCTATGCCATCCATGGGTGTTGCCATCAAGTACAACATCTGAAACATATAATCATACCAGAACCATAATGCCAACAACAAATGAAAACAAGATCTGCCTCACCTCATCCATCCAGCGGGAAGTAGCATGGAGATTGCATTGGATGGTCTGGTTAAGCTATAGAATAGTACTGAAATACCTCTGCTTGAGGAATTTTCCCTTCTCTGCTTCATGCTTTGTGGCTTACAGACTTAATTTCACCTAAGAGGAACACACAAACAAAAATAATAATGACATACATGCAAACCCACACAGAAACATAAGAATAGACAAACACAACTTTTCCTTTTCGTTTATCCTGCTTTTTCGGGGTTCCCAGTTGGTGTGCCTTGCTTTTTCCAGGTTGTCAAATTTTATTCTAAATATAGAGATAACGGTTAGGTTTTTTTGAAATCCTACATATGTTGTCAAATTTTATTCTAAATATAGAGATAACGGTTAGGTTTTTTGAAATCCTACATATGTGCAGGGACAATTTAAATAAATTGGAGAATGACAATTAATTAATGGTCATATTAATTATCGGTCATATTAAGGCTAACTTCTCTCGTATTCTTCGTCGACTTAATGGTCATATTTGTAGATGATGGAAGATTGCATCCAATTCAATATAGCATGCAAAGAGATTCCTTATCCACGAAACAGATAGATTTAAACCACAATGTCAACGATCCCGCATCTTCATACAACGATCCAAAGCATCGTTCCGAAACAAAGATTACCATTGAACGTATTCCGGATTTTCGAGTTTCTGGGAAATCTGCTTTATACAATACAATGATACATCTTTAAGATTGAACACCAAATCCTCGGAAGGTTCATAAAAATAAATTTTTGAATTTCGTTAAAAGCAGTTCCATGGATTTCCATTCCTTATTGCTTTTTTATTGATTTTGAATTTTTTTTATATAATTATATAATTGTATATTTTTCTTTATTTTTATATAGTAATCAAAAATATTTTAATCGTTTATAACATAATAACCGATATTGAAATAGCTCTAATGGTTAGTTTAACTAGTCAAGTTCCCATTACTAAGTACTTTGCTGATTGGGAGGTCATAAGGTCAATTCTCCTCAATGCACTTTGGTTAGGCCCTGCTACGTTCCGGTGCTATTTGAGTTCTTTTGACGTTGCTATGTGGATTTCCGTGGATGTGGTTGTAGCTGTCATCAATGGGATTTGATTTCCTGAGATGTTGATCTACAGATTTCTGTGGATGATGTGGATGTAACGGCCACCTAGTGTCCGTGAACCAACATAAAAAAATGGTTATCGAAATTATTATTTAGTAATATTATCATTATTATTATTTTCACATCTTAAGAAAAATAAATTGTTAAAAGATTGGTTTTTATATCTTTTATAAAACTCAAACAAAAAAAATCAAGTTTCATAATTCTTAGTTTCTTTTACCTTTACCTTGATGACCCAATAGTTATGGTACATCTTAGGAGTGTTTCTTATTAAGGAGGATCACCTTCACATATAAGAGATTCG
This sequence comes from Pinus taeda, assembly GCA_000404065.3. Taxonomy (NCBI): domain Eukaryota; kingdom Viridiplantae; phylum Streptophyta; class Pinopsida; order Pinales; family Pinaceae; genus Pinus; species Pinus taeda. Next base: position 47,244 of record APFE030197035.1, on the reverse strand, counting down.
AAATATGCTCCCAAAACACCCTATCAAACATTAAAATAGGTTGGGGCTCCAAAGGTATTGATCAAATATGGGAATTATCTAAACATTTTAATGTAGTAAATTGCATAATTACAACCTAATCCTCACTTAACATGATGACCAATTATGCCAATACCATATTGGTTTCTCTCAAGAAAAAAAAAAAAACAGTTACCAAAGATTTTCTCAAGCTACAATTAAAAAATATGCTAGTTATATATTTAAGCTAATTAATTATATTATAATATGTTCAACCCCTATTACCCACAATGACTATTATATAATAGGAGATTCATGCTTATTTCTAACGTAAAATGAGCCAAATAGGCACAACAAATTCCTATCACTCAAGCTCAAATATAGTAATGAGTTTTCTAAAGAGTATTATTTATTACCCATACTCCCCCAACAATAAAACAATTAAAAAAATTTCTTCGTCATTCTTGGAAAAAAATAGTCCCTTATCCCTTATTTAACATTGGAGGAAAAAAAGGATTAAGAATATGGGAGAACAAAACGTAGAAAGATTATTAATAGCTCACCCTATTGTAAGCTCATATCTATTAATTAATAATATCTTTTCCAAGAGTCAATAAAGGAGGAATGCTTATCTCTGAAATCTCTTTCCTTTAGTTGAGAAGAACATAGCACCATGTGCATAGTTGTCCCTCCCTGGAAAAAAACTTGGCATTATGATGACATGAAACGCAAGGTCGAAGTATCATCATACCACCTTTCTTGTTCATGAATATTATGAAGATAATTATGCTAACATTCCAACTCAAACTTCTTGTTTCTCCACAAAATGGAAGAGGATCTAGTGGAAGCATTCTAGGCTTCTTAAAGATGTAGCTTATTTGAGAATTTCTAAGATATTTTTTGCTACCAAGATATATCCCAAAGATAAAGGGACAGATAATACATGTTTTTTACTCTTTCTAAAAAAGCATATATTTTGGCATATATTTTTACCGCATAGTTTGGTTCAAAAAATACAAGATAGTTGACATGAAAATTTTGAGATAGACAAATATAAAATAAACCATTCATAATAAAATTCCCTTTTTGACAATTCATTTTCTTGCAAATAATAATGAGGTTCTATTTTCATTATCTATGGATTATAGTATAAAATTACTCACAAACTCTAAGTTGGATTAATTATTTTCTAATTACTAATTAATTTTAGCTGTAATATTAAAGCTTCCAAAAATGTAATTTTTTTATTTTTAATAGTAATACATCTCACTTAATTATTTTCTAAATACTAATTAATTTTAGTTCTAATATTAAAGCTTCGAAAAATGTAAATTTTTAATTTTTAATAGTAATACATCTCACTTTATTAATGATTGTTTATAAGTATTATTATGGATTACAAATCATAACTTGTGTACTTGGAAGAGATCTTATATTACAAGAAAGTTAGAATAACCAAAATTTTAATGAGTGTTTGGTTGCATTATGTATTTACAAAATGCAATATTTCATAAGTTATCTGGCTATAGTTATCTTATACTCAAATATTTCCTCCTTTGATATTTTTCTTAGGCTTAATATTTTAGTTTGGGAAAGGTTATGAGAAATTGAACTTATTTAAAGATAAAAAGTTCTATAGTTATTTTATACTTCAAATATTTCCTCTGATATTTTTCTTAGGCTTAATATTTTAGTTTGGGAAAGGTTTTGAGAAATTGAACTTATTTAAAGATAAAAAGTTCTTGTGTAGACAACAAATTTCTTGATTTAATGAAAATAAATTTTAATGTAAAATCTTATTATCCTTTACTCTTCTTGATATATACTAACAAATTGTATAAATTTCATTATTATTACATGAAGATACTCAAATTTCATTTGTTCACTTGTTAATTAATGATTTTAGGAGTCTCTATTGAAGTTATTTCAGTTTTTTTTTTTCTTTTCCATACCTCATTTACCATATACTCTTAGAAATGAGATGGTTCTGCAACAATATTGCTAGCAGATTAAATTCACTCAATACATAATGAATGTGAAGAATAATATAAATATAACATTGAATTTTAATTGAACTTTTAAGCATAGTAAGTTTGTTATGTATATATAACCTTTTTTTCAAAATTTTCAATTTTTTTTTGCTATGAGAAAGAGGTTTTCAGTTTCAAGAATTTATGTAGATGCAACTTAAAATAACTTTAAATGCATCAAATAATTTTATATATTATATCATCTATTTAATTATTTTTTCTACACTAATTTAAGATATGAAGCAACAAAAATAAGTTTATTTTTATTTGAAATTAATTGTAATTTCAAATATCATCGTTATTACTCCATTCATTTTGTTTGTTAGGTAATGTGAGTCATCATATGACCCCCATGCTTTGGCTTGAGTACCCATGACCTACAGGCATCTAGGTTCTTAAAATAGGGTTGGGTCACCTTGCCTATGCTACACAACCCTTTAACATGAATGGAGTTTTGCCCATAGGATTTCGAACTAGTGATATTTTCACCATGGAGTGCCTTAAACACTATGTCACTACCTATTCTATGCCCTATAAACTTATTTAATTTATTTTTAATTTTATAAAATAATTTATTAAACCAGTCTATGATAAACAATATTAAAATAATAATAACATATAAATTTTTACATGAACCTTATGATATTACTTTTATGTTTATAGTATCCATAAAAATATTTATCCAAAAAAACAATTTTAAACAAAATTAACCATAAACATAAATATAATTTTCAAAATTTAGAACTATTCTTAGTATTATGATATATTTCAGAATTGAACATTAACTTGATGAGAGCCTCATTCTACAACCTAGTATGAGCATGATGTGTAAGTATGTCTGTGCTCAATGTGGAGTAGATACGTGTCCTTAAAAAAAAAAAATTGTAAATAGAAAAATAATATTTGCTACAATAAGAAAATGAATATAGGCATGCAAAGTAAATAAAAGTAAAAAAATGTGTGAGTAATATGTTTAAACATTATACTTTTCAAAAATATTTCAACATGAGATTTAAATAAACTATTGAAAAAGTATGTTAACTAATTTATATCAACTTCTTATTCTTATACATAAAAAAATTGTTAAAAGAAAATATTTTAATGTTGAATATATAAAATATTCAAATATCAAAAAATATTTTAATATAAGCTACATTTACAAATATATTAATAATAAAAGAAACATTTCAATTTGTGCTAATAAAATGTCTAGATGTACATGTTGTATACAATAAAAAAGTAATTTTTATGGTTAAAACCTTTAAAGTGGTCTCAATATTCTATAGTTTGGTCCTCTATATACTCTATATAGCATTAAAAAATAAAATTTAAACAATGAAAAGTTACATATTGTAGTTTTCACTTTAAAGAAGTTTGCACGTGAGGAAATTTGATCCCTCTTGGCTCATGTTAGATATGTGCTTAAGGTGGATCTATACTAGTTATTAATGTGCAATCACACCATGGTGAAAAATCCAAAGTAATAATAATGCAATGTAATAATAAACATGTATCGTGAATCATGGTTATGTTTGGCATGCTTGGGGTTAAAATTTTAATGCAAGAAACAAAGGGGAAGGGAATGAATTACCTATGTGTTAACATAGGGTGTCACTATTTTATTGATAGAATATTATAATCATTTATTATTCTATTGATGGGATGGAATATTCCAATCATTTTGAATTTATTTGAATTGGTGAGGTGGAGATATACTATTTTATTGATAGAATATTATAATCATTGATTATTCTATTGATGGGATGGAATATTGGAATCATTTTGAATTTATTTGAATTGGTGAGGTGGAGATATCTATCCATTGGGGAAGTGACATATGCTTAAAATTTTTATCAGTTAGGAAGTGGTATAATTAAGGGAAATAAAGATATCTTGTGTGGTGGCATGTTTGGGTTAAAATAATATGAAGAAAGGGGAAGGAAATGACTAACTTATGTGTTTAAATAGGGCGTGACTATTTCACTCATAGAATATTAGAATTATTGATTATTCTATTGATGGGATGGATTATTGGAATCGTTTTGAATTTATTTTAATTGGTGAGGTTGATATATCTATCCATTGGAGAAGCGTTGTATGCCTCAGCAATTTATTTATTGAGGAAGTGGTACAATTAAGGGAAATAAAGATAGCTTATATGGGGAGGGGAGTTATATCTATCTATCTATCTATTATATATATATATATACTATATATATATAATATTATATAAATATATATATATTATATATATATATTATATATATATATATAATATACGTAGTATACTATATATATATAATATATATAATAATATAGGATATATAAATATATATATAATATATTATATATAATAATATATAGGTGGCTACTAATTAAGTTTTTTGTGGGGTTTAGTTCTCATTAATTCATAGGTTCAAATCCCATGGGGAGGGGTTGAGGATGGAAATTATGTGTTTAAATAGGGCGTGACTATTTCATTGATAGAATATTAGAATTATTGATTATTCTATTGATGGGATGGATTATTGGAATCGTTTTGAATTTATTTGACTGGTGAGGTTGATATATCTATCCACTTTATAAAAATAAAACTATCCAAAACGGAACATTAAAATTTTAGTATGCATTGATAAATAGATTGTATGGAACTTGTTACGTACAGCACAATAAATCATAAACTTCAAAGTGGGTGGTGAAATAACATACAACTATCACAATTTTAGGTATTTACTCTTCTTTTATACTGTTGTTGCGACATAGTGATAGGTGCCTCTTTGGAGAAGACCATGATTTTTAAGGGTCTTATCCTCAAGTTGGGCTCATCAATCTCTAAAAAAATGAGAATAAAATTTCTCTGGAGTTGGATAGGGAGCACTCATTGGAGAGAACATAATGGATTTTAATTTCCTCGTCTTGTTGAGTACTTGTAGTAATTATAAAATCATTTAATATGGATTCTGTCACCTATGGAGTACGTACACACCATAGACATTAGTGCAACCGTTTGGAAAGCCTGAGATCATTGTCAAGGTGCTACACCTTTTAGATGGATCTAACTAGCTTGTGCTACTATGGAAGATTGATGTAACTTACCACTTCGGTGGGAGAGAGGACTTCAAATTACTGGTAAGATGTTATATTTTATAGTAAGTGTTCAGATGTTGTATCTTATAATAAGTGTTCAAAAAAATTATTATCGTCCTTTCTTAGTATATACACTCTCATAAACCCTAGCTTGATTTGTTACAATTTTTCTTTTTGATTAATCTTATATTTTACCAAGTTAAAAACCATTTGATTTTAGGATTTTGTACTCAAAGAAGTTTCTGAGGCAATTTATGAAGGTGGACATATAAAAATCAGCATTTGTAGATCAAGGCACTAGGTACCTCTGAAACTGAGGTTGTTGAAACATTCATAGTTGGATAACTTGGTTACTCCAAGTTCAAGTATGTCTTACATTTTCTCTTATTATACCTATTGTAGACATGCTATTACACATTCGATTTTTCCTTTGACCATTTTTTTTACAATTTCTCCATAGTTCAACATTATGAATTGAATTTTATTATTTTTATTTTTATTTAAATTTATTTATCTCCAACATGATTAGTTCACCTATGGTTCCATAATCATTACATCCACAATTGTCTGTAGAATTTTATGCACTAATTTATGATGTAATTACAATAATCAAGGAATAATTTTTGGAAATTGAGACCATTGCAATGGAAGATAATATTTCCTTGCTTTCACATATCCACAGAGGATTGTCATGCCCCTAAAACTATATCCTTTTTGCTTTATAAAAAAATCACATTGAAACAAAGAATTTGTGATGTGCTCCCATTGATAACGAAAGAAACAAAGTGGGAACTGTGACGTGCTCCATTTGATGATGAAATAAATGAAGTAGGAACAATACATTATATATGTTCGAGTGACTCTAACCACTTCCTTTTCCATAAATAAAAACACTTTCATTATAGGAATAGAAAGTTAATTTGTAAAATTATTCCAATACAACAAGAAGCTTTAGAAACAAGTGTTATCTCTGCATACTTCCTATAGGGCCATGTCCAAACAACTACTTTAACTTGTATTCAATAAGAGCTAACTTATAAAAAAGAATAACTAAATGTGAGCTAAGAAAAACAAAAAAGATAAGCAATTTTGATGCAAATAGAATTGAAACAAAGTTTTCCCCATCAAAAAATGATATGCCAAGATCTCAACAATTCACCATATCCAAAAGAATGGAATTTGGACAAACATAGAACCACACAACATTCCTACTTAGACAATTTGTTAGCCTCACTATTTTTTTCACGGAATATATGTGAAATTGAAATCCTCTTGAAGGCCAGTATCAACACCCTAATCTTGTCTTGCCAATTGGAGAGAGTGGGTTTCTCTAATTTGTATCTATCATTAGCCCAATAAACAATATACTTTGAGTCATAAAAGACTACTATCTCCACTATACAATCCAATCAGTGCAAAAAATGACACCCCATAAAGCAATAAGTTTAGCCCTTGTACTCAAGACTTTACCATTATGTGAAAATATTAGTAATAATGGACATATCAAAATTTATCGTCATACCACTACTATAGGAACCAAGTGAGTTGGATCCATTGAAGAATCCCATAGGGAAGATAGTCCATAGGTCCTTAGGAATTTGAGAGGATCTAGGGGTCTTGTTGGTAGCTGGAAACAATTCCTTGTAATATGCCACAAGAAATGTGCAGGTCCTGAGAATGTCTAGAAGAACCAAGTAAAAAATGAGAGATTTTTTTAGCCCTCCAAATGCCAAATAGGAAAAATAAGGGGAGATATATATGAAGCTTGTTATCCTCAATTCACAACTAGAGGAGAATGGTAATGTTCGACTTGTCCATATCTACAATGTAATCAAGTAGGTATAACACACTAGTCTCGATAGATTTTGAGAAACAAAGATGAAGAAATATGCGAGAAATTTATTCTCCATGTTCCCAGCAAAGAAAGCATAATCCCAGAACCTGAAATAACTACTTAGTGAAATTGTCCCATGTTAATATACATTTATGAGCCACCAACCAGATGAAGCATTTTTTTTTTTGTGGCACATGCCAACTCCATGACTTGTTCATCCATATGAAATTCAAGTCCAGTACTTGATTAATGATGGAATAAGTCTCTGAGACAATATCCTAACTATTATGCAAACCGCCATTCCATTGTAATTTTTTCATTGATGGGGATAGAATAATCACAACAAGCTTCAGATTTAGATGTATTTTAGCCATTCATGGATAAATGTATTGGCAGACCGAGCATCTAAGCATCTTTCCAACAAGATGAGAATAAATATAAAGCATAAATGATATTTATGTCCTTAAGAACATGGCTATACAATTCATGTAAGAAAGAAACAAGTAGAAAATATAGGTAGTGAGAGCCTCCCACACCTAAGAAAATATCAAAGCTGATTTTCACAATGGACCTAGAGCCAATTTTGCATGGAAAATCACCAAGGAACCATGACTTTGTTATGAGGAAGCTTCTCCAAGATTGAGATATTTGTGAAGGGACTAGAGTACCTGCACGCATCCATCCCAAAATGTCCATACTGTAAAGATATTTGGCTTTGATGACACGACTCCATAGACTATCACCACACATAGCCTGCCAAAGGATTTTAAGCAGTACTGTCAGGTTGAAAACTTTCGTATATTTAAGATCCCAACCCTACATCCACTGACTTTGATAACTTCTCCACCCTTAGAACATGTATTTTTTTCTAGGAAATAGCCAACCCACATAAATTGAGAGATGATGGAATTAATCTTGTTTATGATGTCGTTGTGTAGTTTAAAAAAGTGCATCCAATAAATATATATGCTTTGTACGACATATTTTGACAGAATGAACATTCCTCCTATGGATAGCCATTTATGTGACCACATAAAGAGTTGCTTGTCCAAAAATTTTGGATCAACCATGACCAGTAATTGTTTTCATAACCCTTCAATTTCAGAAAGAAACTTATGTATTTAAAACCATCCTCCAAAGAAATGGAATGAACACAAAACAATGTAGTGATCTCCCTCATCCTGTCTGCTTCATGATCTAAGGAGATCAACACTTAATTGTCTTTATTTATTATGAAACCACTGACCTGTCCAAAATTTGAGAGAATATTAAAGAACAATGACCATTCACTCATATCAGACTTCCTTATAGTTAGGAAGTCATTCACAAACATCATATGAGAAAGTTAAATGTCTTTTGAAATCCTATAACTAGTAATTTTTCCTTGAGCACATGCATCCAAAAATCTTCTGCTAAGACCATCGATCACTACTAGGACATAAGATGGTAGAAGGCACAACCTTGTCTAAGTCCTATTGAAGGTGAGAAAAAATATGTAGGGCATTCATTAACAATAATGGGAAAATTTGCAGACGGTATAGATGACTTTAAAAAATCCACCATCATTGAGCCATGACCAATCTTTTTCAAAATCATCCATAGATATTTCCAATCAAGATAGTCAAAAGCTCTAGATAGGTCTATCCTCATTAGAAAGGCATCTAGGTATAGAGATTTTATGGAGTCAAAACATTCTTGAGCTATGGTTACGACATCGTCTATCTATCGATGCTCAAGAAAACAAAATTGTTCAGATGAAATGAATTTGGATAGGATTGGTTTGATCTCGATAGAAATAGTTTTGGAGATTAACTTTTTTATCATGTTTTGTAATGAAATTGGACAATAGTATGAGAAAGAATCTGAATTCACTATCTTTTGAATGAGGTCAATAATTGTAGAATTTTTAGCACTAGAAACCCCACCAAGCACCATAGACTCCTCAATCATCTTTGTAAAATCATCAATAATAATATCATTAAAGTGTAGAAATAAATCCATAGTCTAGTCATCTGGGCCTAGGCTTTTTCCTCTGACCATTTTTTTAAGGACCTCAAGGACCTCCTCCTTAGTAATCTGGCACTCGAGGATAATTCTGGTCTCCTCGCCAGCCATCTGTGGAACAATATCCACAAATTCATTTGTTTTGTTAAAGGGAGTATCAACCCCTTCACTGAGAAAGATTTCAAAGTAACAAAATTCTTCTCGCTTAATATCAGTTTGGATAATTAATATATCTCTTACTTGATTCTTGATTTCCAAATATAATTATTTTTCTTACAGAGGGTCACCTATCTATGAAAATATCTAATGTAACCACTTTGCATCCATCACTCATTTCGTTTGAGCATTAAGTGAACAATAAAGATGTAAGTAAGAATAATGCATTATGTACTCACTATTCAAACCTCATTTATTTGTTCATTTATGGTTAGTGGCCTCACAAACAGTTAGAGGTACAACTTTATATAATATTGGTCTCACCTGTAATATTGAAGTTCATTCAATAATATCATAAAAATAGTGAGTGGAATTTTTAATCTAAAATATATTCATTTACTTATTATTTTCACTTAGTCAACTTTCATGTGTGCTTGTCGACCATTCACCCTCCATAGAACCATTTCGATTTGATAGTTTAAATAAACACACCTTAAACAATTTTATTTAATACATTAATTTTTTTCTTTAAATATAACATTTAGAGGTTTAATTAATAATGGTTTTATTTTTTTATATTAATTAATTTTTGTAAAATTTAATCTTGTTGTTTTATTGGGTTCAATAAAATAAGCTATTAGGTTTTAATCTCATTATAGAGAAATAATCCAAGAAAGGGAAAACTCATTATCAATCAAATATTGTATAATAACAATGTTCCATTATTTCATTTATAGATGGTTATTTGATCATCTGTAGGTGGAGTACACTATAATATCAAAGCTTATCCCCAAACTATCATACACAAAATAAAGTGAATATGCATTGTAAAACTTAAACTTTGTTACAAATTAAAATCAAGGACGCAATCCACATCTTTAGAATCGACAAACTGGGGCTAATGAATTTGCTTTTTTCATGCCTAATTTTTAAAATAACTTTCCTCAAGGCAAAACAATTCTAATAAAATATGATGTGCACGTCAAAAGACATTTTCATTGAAGTGATGAATATTACACTAAAAACCACAATTTTCTTTGCCACGTTGGCCTCATTCTCCACCTCGAGTGTGCATCTAGGGATACAATCATCATTATCTATAGAGATACGTCATTATATATGACTACAATACACCATGACCACTAGATTATTGATGCTTCTATGATGATGTGTATGCTAGATGAGGTGTATGACACTTGGGGATGTTCAGATTTGAATAGTGGCGTACAACAACAAACCATACCACGTTGTTGAGCAATTTTCATATCCATACATCAATTGACCGGATATCATAAATCAAGTGTCCAACAATATATCTATGGGTGATGCATCCCGTCTTTATGGATACCAAACGCACCCAATTTTCAACATTGGTTTACCTTCCTATTTGCAATGGAGTGAGGCAAAATCGTCTATAATTAATTAATGCTTTGATGGATCCAATCATGTAGCATCACTTCCACGACTGCTTTGTGCAGAAGATCTCTATTTATTCATTATTTACACTACAAGACGTTGCTCCTAATTCATTTTTTTCAAAATTTTCTCACTTTTCTAAAATCAATTGTTAACCTTGTGCACAATTTTGATGCACCAATCTTGTTGACCGGAACATCCAGTGACCCAAACAAGAAGTAAGCTCTGGCAAATCTCACACTTAGACCTACGGCGTTCAAGATCATGAAGAACCTCAAAGAGTCTCATAAGGATTATATCCATAGGAGAAAGAAGAGGACAAACTATAGACAATCATATCTAGGTGGAAAGTGTATATATATGTATAAAACATTAATGATATATTACTTTGACACACAATAGAATTACATCCATTAAATTTCAATCAAATGTAGGTCAGAAGACCGAAATTTAAGAATTGCATGAATGTTATACAAAACCTTATTCATGGTTGCCCAAAAGTATAGTATTGTTTCTCTTTTCGATAGTTTCTTTATCGAAAAAAAGATAAATTATTAGTAAAATGCATATAGAGGAAATCATCAATTATGTGCATTGTAGAGCTAGGCGAAGGTATAAATTACTTTAGTTAAAATGGCCCACAATAACATATCTAAGTTTGTACTAAGATTCCATTTGTTCACTTTGATTATATTAATATTTAGAAAGGTAGTTTCTATAGATTATTTCAAGGAATTTCACCTCCATAACTCCTCTTTGTGTTTTTGACCAACAAGATACTAGTCACCACCTCGAGTGGTAAGTGCTTATTCATGTGAGTCATATGGGATTGGATTTTTTAAATGGAATGGAATTATTAGGAAAATATGACTAGTGAAGTTTTAACAACTAATGCCATTTCAAACGCTCCGAGATCCCATGGATACCAATGTAACTACCTCTAGTTACATTGATTAACTTATTTATGCCATTTTATATAATTGTTAAATATAAAAACTATTTAAAAAGAATACCATTAAAGCTTGATGAGATTTAATTACCATTAATAGGAGTTTACTTGATTTTTTTTGTTTAAATAGTGAAAATTTTAAACTCAACAATAATGTTAAAATCTATTACAATTTTTTTATCATATCACTTTTAGAAATCACTTTCACAAATCAAATTTGAGTAGAGAGAAAACTATTCCTTACTCCCAAACATTCATAATACACCCAATTAATTTAAAATCTCTATAAATATATATTAAATTATATATTGTAAAGAGATCAATAAGTTACCTCCCTACTTACATCAAATTTTCTTTCATAAACTGAATTGAACTAGGTTTGGAAAACAAATATTCTTCATAAATATATTTCACCATATGTTTTGTAAATTTATGGACCTATATATCATATTATACTAAAAGTAATTAAATAAATAATGGTGTTGCATCTAGTTAGTCATTCCTCTCAGATTATTGGTATTTTCTTAATATCAAATTTCAAGCTAGGTATTTGCATAGCATTGACATAGAGACTCTTTTTGGTTAAATGGAATTTAAATAATTTTTTTTCACATTAAAAAATTACTAAAAGAAACATACAAAAACAAATATTTGTTTAGATAAATCCAAACTAAATTATGTTCAACTATAAAACTTTGTACTAAGTTAATGAAATTAGGGTTTCCTAGTGGTTTAGTCCATTATAGAGGGTGTTGATGGGTGATTAATTTATTAGATATTAAACACCACACGATAAGGGTTACATGGAAATTCAGTCTATACCACACACAAGTGTAGTGGTCTGTCACAAAGTTTGATGGAAGAGTGTTGTTATTTTACCTTGACAAACGAAAAAGAACAAATACAACCTATAACATTGTTTGGTTGATTAGTTTGTTTGGTATTAACAATGATATGAGTTTAATAAACTCTTCTTTCAACTTTTGTAACACATATTAATGCACCTAACTTTTCCTAAATTTGTAAGGCATACTAATCTAAAACAATGTTTTTTTATCGAAATCTAGTACATTATTGTGTTTAATGTTACTTAGAATAAAATAGGAATACACATAATTGTGTTCAAAGTGAACTAGATTGTACATTTTTAAAGTTATGAATTTTAATTAGATTTCACATGGTTGAAACTCTATATTTTTTATAATATGTATAATAGAATTTGAGTTTCAACACATAAAATTATATATCACTTTTATAAATTTATATAAATTAATTATAAATAAAATTTAAATTAAAAAATAAATACAATTTATATTTAAAATAATATTTTTTCAAATTTAAATAACATAAAAGTAATCAATTAAAACCTGATAGTTGTGAGATTCATATCAGAACTTTACCCCACTTTGAGTCTCACAGTAATAAAAAAAACACCACTACTAAATTACAAACTTAACACATTATATAAACAAGTTGGAAAATAAAACTTTATAATATATTAACACTCACTCAATGAATTGAATTGTATGGCCCAAATAAAGTCATATGATCCAATGTTCTAGATAATGAATTTATGGTAAGGTTCAATTCATTATTTTACTTTCATGTTAAGAAATTATGACATACTGAAATTGATGTTTAAAAGTTTTTTATATGGTTAAGTATTCTGATTTAACATGCATTAATGATGTAGGGATTTATTTGAACTATAGTTTACTAGTTATACTATGTTGACAAGTTTTCGAATTTTGTTTTTCAAAATTGTTAAATGAGGAAATATCATTTTGACCTTTTAGGAGAATATAGAATGTTTGTGTAACGACTCCATTTCTCTAAGCTATCAAGGATGTTCCCATCTATGCAAAGGTTGTCCAAAAAATTTGTTTAAAAGAGAGAGGAAGGAAGAAAATAAATCCCAAGATAGTGCAAGTAATTGAGAAGCTAGTTGATTTAATGCTGGGTCAATATTTTACAACAAAATTTGGTGTTGTGGGAACTCCTGACATTACGGTATATAAATAATGCCCATACATATGACACCTTAATATATTTAGGGGTAGATATTAATGTTATGTCGGTCATATTAAGGCTAACTTCTCTCGTTATTGCTTTTTTATTGATTTTGAATTTTTATTATATTATATAATTGTATATTTTCTTCTATTTATAATAGTAATTCAAAAAATTTTTAATAGTTTATAAAAATAATAACCGATATTGAAATAGCTCCAATGGTTAGTTTAATTAGTCAAGTTCCCATTACTAAGTACTTTGCTGATTGGGAGGTCATAAGGTCAATTCTCCTCAATGCGTTTTGGTTAGGCCCTACTACGTTCCCGGTGCTATTTGAGTTCTTTTGACGTTGCTATGTGGATGTTCTTTTGACGTTGCTATGTGGATTTCCGTGGATGTGGTTGTAGCTGTCGCCAATGGGATTTGATTTCCTGAGATGTTGATCTACAGATTTCTGTGGATGATGTGGATGTAACGGCCACCTAGTGTCCGTGAACCAACATAAAAAAATGGTTATCGAAATTATTATTTAGTAATATTATCATTATTATTATTTTCACATCTTAAGAAAAAGAAATTGTTAAAAGATTGTTTTTTATATCTTTTATAAAACTCAAACAAAAAAAATCAAGTTTCATAATTCACATATAAGGAGGATCACCTTCACATATAAGAGATTCGCAATATGCTCCCAGAACACCCTATCAAACATTAAAATAGGTTGGGGCTCCAACGGTATTGATCAAATATGGGAATTATCTAAACATTTTAATGTAGTAAATTGCATAATTACAACCTAATCCTCACTTAACATGATGACCAATTATCCCAATACCATATTGGTTTCTCTCAAGAAAATAAAAAAAACGGTTACCGAAGAATTTCTCAAGCTACAATTAAAAAATATGCTAGTTATATATTTAAGCTAATTAATTATATTATAATATGTTCAACCCCTATTTCCCACAATGACTATTATATAATAGGAGATTCATGCTTCTTTCTAACTTAAAATGAGCCAAATAGGCACAACAAATTCCTATCACTCAAGCTCAAATATTGTAATGAGTTTCCTAAAGAGTATTATTTATTACCCATACTCCCCCAACAATAAAACAATTAAAAAAATTTATTCATCATTCTTGGAAAAAAATAGTCCCTTATCCCTTATTTAACATTAGAGGAAAAAAAGGCTTAAGAATATGGGAGAACAAAACGTAGAAAGATTATTAATAGCTCACCCTATTGTAAGCTCATATCTATTAATTAATAATATCTTTTCCAAGAGTCAATAAAGGACGAATGCTTATCTCTGAAATCTCTTTCCTTTAGTTGAGAAGAACATAGCACCATGTGCATAGTTGTCCCTCCCTTGGAAAAAAACTTGGCATTATGATGACATGAAACGCAAGGTCGAAGTATCATAATACCACCTTTCTTGTTCATGAATATTATGAAGATAATTATGCTAACATTCCAACTCAAACTTCTTGTTTCTCCACAAAATGGAAGAGGATCTAGTGGAAGCATTCTAGGCTTCTTAAAGATGTAGCTTATTTGAGAATTTCTAAGATATTTTTTGCTACCAAGATATATCCCAAAGATAAAGGGACAAATAATACATGTTTTTTACTCTTTCTAAAAAAACATATATTTTGGCATATATTTTTACCGAATAGTTTGGTTCAAAAAATACAAGATAGTTGACATGAAAATTTTGATATAGACAAATATAAAATAAACCATTCATAATAAAATTCCCTTTTTGACAATTCATTTTCTTGCAAATAATAATGAGGTTCTATTTTCATTATCTATGGATTATAGTATAAAATTACTCACAAACTCTAAGTTTGATTAATTATTTTCTAAATACTAATTAATTTTAGCTTTAATATTAAAGCATCCAAAAAAGTAGATTTTTAATTTTTAATACATCTCACTTAATTATTTTCTAAATACTAATTAATTTTAGCTCTAATATTAAAGCTTCCAAAAATGTAAATTTTTAATTTTTAATAGTAATACATCTCACTTTATTAATGATTGTTTATAAGTATTATTATGGATTACAAATCATAACTTGTGTACTTGGAAGAGCTCTTATATTACATGAAAGTTAGAATAACCAAAATTTTAATGAGTGTTTGGTTGCATTATGTATTTACAAAATGCAATATTTCATAAGTTATCTGGCTATAGTTATCTTATACTCAAATATTTCCTCTCATCTTTTTCTTAGGCTTAATATTTTAGTTTGGGAAAGGTTATGAGAAATTGAACTTATTTAAAGATAAAAAGTTCTATAGTTATTTTATACTTCAAATATTTCCTCTGATATTTTTCTTAGGCTTAATATTTTAGCTTGGGAAAGGTTATGAGCAATTGAACTTATTTAAAGATAAAAAGTTATTGTGTGGACAACAAATTTCTTGATTTATTGAAAATAAATTTTAATGTAAAACCTTATTACCCTTTGCTCTTCTTGATATATACTAACAATTTTATAAATTTCATTATTATTACATGAAGATACTCAAATTTCATTAGTTCACTTGTTAATTGATGATTTTAGGAGTCTCTATTCAAGTTATTTCAAATAATTTTTTTTCTTTTCCATACCTCATTTACCATATACTCTTAGAAATGAGATGGTTCTGCAACAATATTGCTAGCAGATTAAATTCACTCAATACATAATGAATAAGAAGAATAATATAAATATAACATTGAATTTTAATTGAACTTTTAAGTATAGTAAGTTTGTTATGTATATATAACTTTTTTTTCAAAATTTTCAATTTTTTTTTGCTATGAGAAAGAGGTTTTCAGTTTCAAGAATTTCTGTAGATGAAATTTAAAATAACTTTAAATGCATCAAATAATTTTATATATTATATCATCTATTTAATTATTTTTTCTACACTAATTTAAGATATGAAGCAACAAAAATAAGTCAATTTTTATTTGAAATTAATTGTAATTTCAAATATCACCGTTATTACTCCATTCATTTTGTTTGTTAGGTAATGTGAGTCATCATATGACCCCCATGCTTTGGCTTGAGTACCCATGACCTACAGGCATCTAGGATCTTAAAATAGGGTCGGGTCACCTTGCCTATGCTACACAATCCTTTAACATGAATGGAGTTTTGCCCATAGGATTTGGAACTAGTGATATTTTCACCATGGAGTGCCTTAAACACTATGTCACTACCTATTCTATGCCCTATAAACTTATTTAATTTATTTTTAATTTTATAAATTAATTTATTAAACGAGTCTATGATAAACAATATTAAAATAATAATAACATACAAATTTGTACATGAACCTTATGATATTACTTTTATGTTTATAGTATCCATAAAAATATTTATCTGGAAAAACAATTTTAAACAAAATTAACCATAAACATAAATATAATTTTCAAAATTTAGAACTATTCTTAGTATTATGATATATTTCAGAATTGAACATTAACTTGATTTAGCTGAGAGCCTCATTCTACAACCTAGCATGAGCATGATGTGTAAGTATGTCTGTGCTTAATGTGGAGTAGATATGTGTCCTTAAAAAAAAAAAACTGTAAATAGAAAAATAATATTTGTTATAATAAGAAAATGAATATAGGCATGCAAAGTAAATAAAAGTAAAAAAATGTGTGAGTAATATGTTTAAACATTATATTTTTCAAAAATATTTCAACATGAGATTTAAATAAACTATTTGAAAAAGTATGTTAACTAATTTATATCAACTTCATATATATCTATATACATAAAAAAATTGTTAAAAGAAAATATTTTAATGTTGAATATAATAAAATATTCAAATGGGTTATCAATAAAATATTTTAATATAAGCTATATTTACAAATATATTAATAATAAAAGAAACATTTCAATTTGTGCTAATAAAATGTCTAGATGTACATGTTATATACAATAAAAAAGTATTTTTTATGGTTATTGATGCTTCTATGATGACCACTAGATTATTGATGCTTCTATGATGATGTGTATGCTAGATGAGGTGTATGACACAATACCGTGGGGATGTTCATATTTGAATAGTGGCGTACAACAACAAACCATACCACGTTGCTGAGCAATTTTCATATCCATACATCAATTGACGGATGCGTTTATTGGAATTGGAAAATAGGTCTTTTCATTGGGATATCATAAACCAAGTGTTATGTGTACAGGCACCCGATTTTCAACATTGGTTTACCTTCGTATTTGCAATGGAGTGAGGCAAAATCGTCTATAATTAATTAATGCTTTGATGGATCCAATCATGTAGCATCACTTCCACGACTGCTTTGTGCAGATGATCTCTATTTATTCATTATTTACCCTACAAGACATTGCTCCTAATTGATTTTTTTCAAAATTTTCTCACTTTTCTAAAATCAATTGTTAACCTTGTGCACAATTTTGATGCACCGATCTTGTTGACCGGAACATCCAGTGACCCGAACAAGAAGTAAGCTCTGGAAAAACTCACACTCAGACCTACGACGTTCAAGATCATGAAGAACCTCAAAGAAGAAGTAGAGACCTAATGCAACAATGTAGTCTCATAAGGATTATATCTACAGGAGAGAAAGAAAAGGACAAACTATAGACAATCATATCTAGGTGGAAAGGGTATATATGTATAAAACATTAATGATATATTAGTTTGACACGCAATAGAATTACATCCATTAAATTTCAATCAGATGTAGGTGAGAAGACCGAAATTTAAGAATTGCATGAATGTTCTACAAAACCTTATTCATGGTTGCCCAAAAGTATAGTATTGTTTCTCTTTTTAGATAGTTTCTTTATCGAAAAAAAGATAAATTATCAGTAAAATGCATATAGAGGAAATCATCAATTATGTGCATTGCAGAGCTAGGTGAAGGTATAAATTACTTTAGTTAAAATGGCCCACAATAACATATCTAAGTTTGTACTAAGATTTCATTTGTTCACTTTGATTATATTAATATTTGGAAAGGTATTTTCTATAGATTATTTCAAGGAATTTCACCTCCATAACTCCTCTTTGTGTTTTTGACCAACAAGATACTAGTCACCGCCTCGAGTGGTAAGTGCTTATTCATGTGGGTCATATGGGATTGGATTTTTAAATGGAATGGAATTATTAGGAAAATATGACTAGTGAAGTTTTAACATGGTAAGGGCTTATTCATGTGAGTCATATGGGATTGGATTTTTAAATGGAATGGAATTATTAGGAAAATATGACTAGTGAAGTTTTAACAACTAATGCCATTTCAAACGGTCTGAAATCCCATGGATACCAATGTAACTACCTCTAGTTACGTTGATTAACTTATTTATGCCATTTTATATAATTGTTAAATATAAAAACTATTTAAAAAGAATACCATTAAAGCTTGATTAGATTTAATTACCATTAATAGGAGTTTACTTGATTTTTTTTGTTTAAATAGTGAAAATTTTAAACTCAACAATAATGTTAAAATCTATTACAATTTTTTTTATCATATCACTTTTAGAAATCACTTTCACAAATCAAATTTGAGTAGAGAGAAAACTAATCCTTACTCCCAACATTCATAATACACCCAATTAATTTAAAGTCTCTATAAATATATATTAAATTATATATTGAACAGAGATCAATAAGTTACCTCCCTACTTACATCAAATTTTCTTTCATAAACTGAATTGAACTAGGTTTGGAAAACAAATATTCTTCATAAATATATTTCACTATATGTATTGTAAATTTATGGACATATATATCATATTATACTAAAATTAATAAAAAAAATAATGGTGTTGCATCTAGTTAATCATTCCTCTCAGATTATTCGTATTTTCTTAATATCAAATTTCAAGCTACGTATTTGCATAGGATTGACATAGAGACTCTTTTTGGTTAAATGGAAGTTAAATTATTTTTTTTCACATTAAAAAATTACTAAAAGAAACATACTAAAACAAATATTTGTTTAGATAAATCCAAACTAAATTATGTTCAACTATAAAACTTTGTACTAAGTTAATGAAATTAGGGTTTCCTAGTGGTTTAGTCCATTATAGAGGGTGTTGGTGTGTGATTAATTTATTAGATATTAAACACCACACGATAAGGGTTACATGGAAATTCAGTCTATACCACACACAAGTGTAGTGGTCTGTCACAAAGTTTAATGGAAGAGTGTTGTTATTTTACCTTGACAAATGAAAAAGAACAAATACAACCTATAACATTGTTTGGTTGATTAGTTTGTTTGGTATTAACAATGACATGAGTTTAATAAACTCTTCTTTCAACTTTTGTAACACATATTAATGCACCTAACTTTTCCTAAATTTGTAAGGCATACTAATCTAAAACAATGTTTTGTTATCGAAATCTAGCACATTATTGTGTTCAATGTTACTTAGAATAAAATAGGAATACACATAATTGTGTTCAAAGTGAACTAGATTGTACATTTTTAAAGTTATGACTTTTAATTAGATTTCACATGGTTGAAACTCTATATTTTTTATAATATGTATAATAGAATTTGGAGTTTCACACATAAAATTATATATCACTTTTATAAATTTATATAAATTTAATTATAAATAAAAATTAATAAATAAATAAAATAATAAATACAAATTATATTTTAAAAATATATATTTTTTCAAAAATTTTAAATAACATAAAAGTAATCAATTAAAGCCTGATAATTGTGAGATTCATATCAGAACTTTACCCCACTTTGAGTCTCACAGTAATAAAAAAAACACCACTACTAAAATTACAAACTTAACACATTATATAAACAAGTTGGAAAATAAAAGTTTATAATATATTAACACTCACTCAATGAATTGAATTGTATGGCCCAAATAAAGTCATATGATCCAATGTTCCAGATAATGAATTTATGGTAAGGTTCAATTCATTATTTTACTTTCATGTTTAGAAATTATGACATACTGAAATTGATGTTTGAAATTTTTTATATGGTTAAGTATTCTGATTTAACATGCATTAATGATATAGGGATTTATTTGAACTATAGTTTACTAGTTATACTATGTTGACAAGTTTTCGAATTTTGTTTTTCAAAATTGTTAAATGAGGAAATATCATTTTGACCTTTTAGGAGAATATAGAATGTTTGTGTAAAGACTCCATTGCTCTAAGCTATCAAGGATGTTCCCATCTATGCAAAGGTTGTCCAAAAAATTTGTTTAAAAGAGAGAGGAAGGAAGAAAATAAATCCCAAGATAGTGCAAGTAATTGAGAAGCTAGTTGATTTAATGCTCGGTCAATATTTTACAACAAAATTTGGTGTTGTGGGAACTCCTGACATTACGGTATATAAATAATGCCCATACATATGACACCTTAATATATTTAGGGGTAGATATTAATGTTATGACCAAGGAAACCATGGAAAAACTAGATCTACCCAAACTTCAGCGTACCACAACTTTTCTTCAAATGGTCGATAGATCCACCATAAAACCAAAGGGAGTATTATTAGATGTTGTTGTTTCCATAGATTTATGGGAATAACTAGTTGATTTTGTGATACTCCAACCTAACACAAGCACTAGAGGCCACCCATTGATTCTCGGGAGGCCTAAGTTAGCCACAAAAGATGTTTACATCAATTGTAAGTTTTGGGACATGACCATCTCGCATGGAAATTGTACTAAAAGAGTTACTCTTTATCCGTTGGCTAAACCTTTCTTAGACACAAAAATTCCTTTATGGTTTGAAGATACTAATGAATAATTTTCTCAACCTCTTTTGACTATTGATCAAGTCCCAATTTTAAAGTACAAAATGAGGATGACCTAATTTGGGTTTGAAGATACTGATGAATAATTTTCTCAACCTCTTTCAAGTCCCAATTTTAAAGAACATAATGAGGATGACCTAATTTGCACCTTTTTAACACATTGACACATAAAAAACAATCCATCAATCACATGATTCTAAGAAACAAATCCTAGGAAATATGTTCAGCCATGGAGTTAACCCAACAAATGAAACCAATAGCTTTGTTTGATGCCTTGAAATATCAAGCTAAAATTGTTGAAATTTATCCCAAGAAGGCCTTGAATATTAAGGCTAGATTGGAACCCTCGTAGTAAAAGATATTAGTGGAAGTGCTTAAAAGAGATAGTAAATATTTTGCATTGGAATATACTGCTATGAAGGGAATTTATATTAACTCTTGTACTCATGATATCTATATAAAGGGGGATTCCCAACCTATCATGTATCCCTAATTGAGAATGAACGCAACACTTAGTTAAAGAAGAACTGGAAAAAGGATTAAAAGGTTTAATTTATCCTATTTATGACAGTAAATGGGTTTCTCCCCCTGTCATTGTACCTAAGAAAAATGGAAAATGGCAAGTATGTGTCAATTATGAGGAATTGAATTAATCTAACCTAAAAGACTACTTACATCTTCACTATATTGATCAGGTCCTCAACACCTTAGAAATATTGAAATTTTTCTCCTTCCTTGATGGTTTGAGCGGTTATAACCAAATTGAAGACAACATTGATAATCAGGAGAAAACAAACTTTAATTTATCAAAGGGGACTTTTTATTACAGGGTACTCCCATTTTGTTTGTGTAAGGCTCAAACAACATTTCAACGAGTTGTTCTTAAAATCTTTCTAATTTAACAAATGATTGCATTGAGGTATGTATTGATGATTTAATAGTGTATGGGGAAACCTCTGAATAATATTTCAATAATCTTCATAAGGTACTGATTGGATACCACAAAAATAACTTTTGTCTAAGTAAAGAAAAAATTAAAATTAATTTTATAAATGGAATTGTATTAGAAACCTTATTTGATTCAAAGTGACTCATGTGGATCTTGCTAAAATAGAGGTAAACCTTAAATTATTTTCTCCATATTCCCAAAAGGATGTCCATAACTTCCTGGGATATGCATCATATTATGAAGATTTATAAAAAACTTTTATAAAGGTGGCTTCTCCATTGTTTCACCTCTTGACAAGGACTGTTGATTTTTAATGGGAAAATTAGGGCCAATCAACATTTAATGTTCCCCCGATCAGGGTGGTTAACGTGTTAAGGAAGGAATGCAATAAAGGGACGAGGGGCGACAATTATGAGCCACCTCATAGCAAGAAATTAAGGCAGGTGGAGAGTACGTTCAGTAGATCCAGAATCATTATAAGTCACAGCAGGAAGTACAACCTTAAGCTCAGAGGTGGTGGAGATGACAGTGGAATGGTGATGGGACAAGGACCAGGTCGCACAAGGGAAAGCCGTGGAGAAGTGGGCTATTATGGTGAGTGCAGGCGGCAGAGAAAGATGGTGCAGCAGCACAAGAATGGTCGCCAGGTGAGAGGGAGTGGTTACGGGTGGAGGCATAAGGGTAAGCATGTAAGGAGAGTCCTCGAGGTGAGCGGAGGTAGGAAGGAAAAGGCGATAATAGGAGCTGGTGGAATTACACAGGGTCAACTGCCAGGGTTAAGGCAAATACAGTGTAAGCGAATGGAGGACGGTATGAAGCGGAATGTGATGTCTGAGAGTAGGGGAAGAAGACCATCGAGACCTGAGGGCATTAATAAGGGCAACCGGGAGGGAGAGGAACAGAACTGGGCAAACTTGGAGGAGATATATGACTTGGAGCGAGACTGTCAGTCGCAAATAACGAAAAATGAAAGAGGGAAGGGGAGAATTATAGGAGAAACAGCCTCAGCTAAGGTAGAGATAAGGGATAAGAAAATTGAAGGCCGGGAGGAGGAAGGGGACACGGGACGACCTGCCAGTGAAATTGGACAGGGAATCAGGGCAAGGGATTACAGTGTCAGCGGAGCAGGACGAGGAAGAGGCCGCAGAGGGAGAAGAGGTTGGGGTTGCGCTAGTCAGCAGGAACAGGGGTGCACGAAAACAACGGGGAAAAAACGCAGAAGAAAAACGTTGAAAAGGCAGGTGCAGTATGCAGAGATGGCATATAGTAAAGATACGCATGCAGACATTAGGTGGATAATTCAACATCTGGAGGAGGAGGCGATCTAGGAGCAGTCAGGGTCTGAGATGGAGGACTGGGAATAACTGCTGCCAGACCCTGGTAACACCAGAGGATGTATGTCCCTGTACAAACAGGCCTTACACGTGTATTGGGTCATGAAGAGGTTGCTAGCTAAGGCCATGGAACAGGTGGCCATGGAGATGGCAGAATTGGCACAAGGCATTCTAAATTTAAAAAGAGAGATGAACAACCTTCAGATCACCCTTATGATGCAGGATGACAAGTTGGATGAGATACAACAACAGTTAGAGAAGCTTAGTCAGGAAGCAAAAGAGGAGGAGCACCAGCCAAGCGCAATGGAAGAATGAATTTTCAAGATATGACTACTACATCCTTAGTTAGGAAGCTGAACAATATGCTACCCTTTGTTATATTTTTTAATGCAGTTAGTAATAGTGTTAGTTATTTTGACTGGCTAGTATATAAAACATGGATAAACAGACTCAGTACATTTTGTTTTTGGATGGCTATTAAGAACTTTAGATGGCCAACAGACCTGGTTTCCCTTCAGGGTGGGTTGAGGCCATCGTATGTATATACTAGTTTTAACCTGCCTTAATATAAATGGTTCTATCTTAGCTTAGAAAAAAAAAAAACATTTAATGTTATTAAAGAAAGAAATATTTTTCCCCTAGTATTTGGGGCCCTAATTGGTCCTTACCTTTCCATATACACATTGATGCCTCAAATAAAACCATTGGTGTTGTGTTGGGTCAAAAGGAAGAACAAAAGCCTTATGGTATTAATTATATCAATAAAAATTTAACCCCAACCAAACTAAATTATCTAGTAAGCAAAAAGGATATTCTCACTATGGTCCATGCCTTAAATAAATTTTGTCATTATATTGTTGGATACCTCGTTTTTGTACACACTAATCACTAGACCATCCCTTATATTATGAATAAACCAATTAAACATGCTAGAGTTACCGGATGGCTTCTCCTCCTACACAAATTAGATATTACTATCATTGATAAACTGGGCAAGGAGAATGTTTTCATTGATTTCTTCTCTCGACTTCATCATGCTAATGAGTCTATTCCCATAGAAAATGATTTCCTTGGTGAACCATTTTGTGCATTATCCAATAATGCACCTTGGTTTATATTTATCACTAATTACTTGGATACAGGAAAACTTCCATAGAATTTATTGACTAGGGAGTGAGAAAAAGGAATCATAAATAATGCTATGTATTCTTGGATACAAGGGTGCTTATTCAAAACTAGAACTAACCAACACATCGATGATATGTTCGAGAAGATACAGTTGATGACATATTGAAGTCATGTTAGAATGAAACATATGGGTGACATTAAGCATGCATTTTACTATGAAATGATTATGTAAGTAAGTGGGTTGAGGCTAGGGCCTTGAGAGATCATTACTAATTAAGGAACTAAATTTACCTCCAAACTGGTCTAGTCCATTAATTGAAAATGCAAGAAAATATACTGAATATCCACTCCCTAACATCTGCCTGCAAATGAATAGGTGAAAATCACAAACAAAGTGTTCAAAGTTATTTTAACAAAGACAATCCAGCATCATCATAAATATTGGGGCTAAGAAAATTACAAAGGTCTTGCTATCCTACAGAGTCACTATCAAGAATGCCACCACTTTCATTCCATATGAGCTAGTGTATGATAAGCAAGTTTTCCTTCCCTTTGAATTTGAAGTGAAAACATTAAGGATTGCCTTGAGAATTGGGATGGACCTATTCAAGTCTCAAAATAATTGGTTGGACCAGTTGAATGAGCTTGATGATATGTGCAAAGAATCCATCCAACAAATGACTATCATTTAACAACAATAGGAAAATGGCATGACAAGGTCATATAAAAGAAACGATTTAAACAAGGAGATTGTGTCGTTTTATTTGCATCGGGAAATAATGATTTTAAAAGAAAATTTCGTATACAGTGGATAGGACCTTATGAGAGCTAGACCATGTTTGAAAATGGATTAGTAAGGCTTGGTATGATTGGTGATGCGTGAACTCCATTGATTCCCAATGGACATTGATGGAAACTATACTGTAAGCCCAAGTTTAGTGAAGAATTTGTTGAAGAGTTTCACCATAAGGAGTGCCTTAAAACACTATGTCACTACCTATTATATACCCTATAAACTTATTTAAGTTAATTTTAAATTTTATAAATAATTTATTAAACCAATCTATGATAAAAAATAATAAAATAATAATAACATATAATTTTTACATGAACCTTATGATATTACTTTTATGTTTATAGTATCCATAAAAATATTTATCCGGAAAAACAATTTTAAACAAAATTAACCATAAACATAAATATAATTTTCAAAATTTAGAACTATTCTTAGTATTATGATATATTTCATAATTGAACATTAACTTGATTTAGCTGAGAGCCTCATTCTACAACCTAGTATGAGCATGATGTGTAAGTATGTCTGTGCTTAATGTGGAGTAGATATGTGTCCTTAAAAAAAAAAAACTGTAAATAGAAAAATAATATTTGTTATAATAAGAAAATGAATATAGGCATGCAAAGTAAATAAAAGTAAAAAAATGTGTGAGTAATATGTTTAAACATTATATTTTTCAAAAATATTTCAACATGAGATTTAAATAAACTATTTGAAAAAGTATGTTAACTAATTTATATCAACTTCATATATATCTATATACATAAAAAAATTGTTAAAAGAAAATATTTTAATGTTGAATATAATAAAATATTCAAATGGGTTATCAATAAAATATTTTAATATAAGCTATATTTACAAATATATTAATAATAAAAGAAACATTTCAATTTGTGCTAATAAAATGTCTAGATGTACATGTTATATACAATAAAAAAGTAATTTTTATGGTTAAAACCTTTAAAGTGGTCTCAATATTCTATAGTTTGGTCCTCTATATACTCTATATAGCATTAAAAAATAAAATTTAAACAATGAAAAGTTACATATTGTAGTTTGCACTTTAAAGAAGTTTGCACGTGAGGAAATTTGATCCCTCTTGGCTCATGTTAGATATGTGCTTAAGGTGGATCTATACTAGTTAATAATGTGCAATCACACCATGGTGAAAAATCCAAAGTAATAATAATGCAATGTAATAATAAACATGTATCGTGAATCATGGTTATGTTTGGCATGTTTGGGGTTAAAATTTTAATGCAAGAAACAAAGGGGAAGGGAATGAATAACCTATGTGTTAACATACGGTGTCACTATTTTATTGATAGAATATTATAATTATTTATTATTCTCTTGATGGGATGGGATATTCCAATCATTTTGAATTTATTTGAATTGGTGAGGTGGAGATATAATATTTTATTGATAGAATATTATAATCATTGATTATTCTATTGATGGGAAGGAATATTGGAATCATTTTGAATTTATTTGAATTGGTGAGGTGGAGATATCTATCCATTGGGGAAGTGACATATGCTTAAAAAATTTATCAGTTAGGAAGTGGTATAATTAAGGGAAATAAAGATATCTTGTGTGGTGGCATGTTTGGGTTAAAATAATAAGAAGAAAGGGGAAGAAAATGACTAACTTATGTGTTTAAATAGGGTGTGACTATTTCACTTATAGAATATTAGAATTATTGATTATTCTATTGATGGGATGGATTATTGGAATCGTTTTGAATTTATTTTAATTGGTGAGGTTGATATATCTATCCATTGGAGAAGCGTTGTATGCCTAAACAATTTATTTATTGAGGAAGTGGTAAAAATTAAAGGAAAAAGATGCTATATATCTATCTATCTATAATATATTATATATATATATATAATATATATATATATATAATATATATAATATATATAATATATATATATATATATATAAAGGTGGGTACTAATTTAGTTTTTGTGGGGTTTAGTTCTCATTAATTCATAGGTTCAAATCCCATGGGGAGGGGTTGAGGATGGAAATTATGTGTTTAAATAGGGCGTGACTATTTCATTGATAGAATATTAGAATTATTGATTATTCTATTGATGGGATGGATTATTGGAATCGTTTTGAATTTATTTGAACTGGTGAGGTTGATATATCTATCCATTGGAGAAGTGTTGTCTGCATAAAACAATTTATTTATTGAGGAAGTGGTACAATTAAGGGAAATAAAGATAGTTTATATGGGGAGGGTAGTTATATATATAATATATATATATATTATATATATTATATATATACTATATGATATATATAATATAATATAAATAAAGGTGGGTATTAATTGGTTTTTGTGGGGTTTAGTTCTCATTAATTCATAGGTTCAAATCCCATGGGGAGGGGTTGAGGACGGAAATTACCTTTATAAAAATAAAACTATCCAAAAGGGAACATTAAAATTTTAGTATGGATTGATAAATAGATTGTATGGAACTTGTTACGTGCAGCACAATAAATCATAAACTTCATAGTGGGTGGTGAAATAACACACAACTATCACAGTTTTAGGTATTTACTCTTCTTTTATACTGTTGTTGCGACATAGTGATAGGTGCCTCTTTGGAGAAGATCATGATTTTTAAGGGTCCTATCTTCAAGTTGGGCTCAACAATCTCTAAAAAAATGAGAATAAAATTTCTTTGGAGTTGGATAGGGAGCACTCATTGGAGAGCACATCTTGGGGATGAAAAAGAGTCGAGTATTATGGTAGAATCCTTCTTTTTCTCTTAAAAAATGCATTTTCCAATTCGATAATGGATTTTAATATCTTCGTCTTGTTGAGTACTTGTAGTAATTCTAAAATCATTTAATATGGATTGTGTCACCTATGGAGTACGTACACACCATAGACATTAGTGCAACCGTTTGGAAAGCTTGAGATAGTTGTCTAGGTGCTACACCTTTTAGGTGGATCTAACTAGCTTGTGCTACTATGGAAGATTGATGTAACTTACCATTTCGGTGGGAGAGAGGACTTCAAATTACTGGTAAGATGTTATATTTTATAGTAAGTGTTCAGATGTTGTATCTTATAGTAAGTGTTCAAAAAAATTATTATTGTCCTTTCTTAGTATATTCACTCTCATAAACCCTATCTTGATTTGTTACAATTTTTCTTTTTGATTAATCTTATATTTTACCAAGCTAAAAATCATTTGATTTTAGGATTTTGTACTCAAAGAAGTTTCTGAGGCAATTTATGAAGGCAGACATATAAAAATCAGCATTTGTAGATCAAGGCACTAGGTAGCGGTGAAACTGAGGTTGTTGAAACATTCATAGTTGGATAACTTGGTTACTCCAAGTTCAAGTATGTCTTACATTTTCTCTTATTATACCTATTGTAGACATGCTATTACACATTCGATTTTTCCTTTGACCATTTTTTTTACAATTTCTCCATAGTTCAACATTATGAATTGAATTTTATTATTTTTATTTTTATTTAAATTTATTTATCTCCAACATGATTAGTTCACCTATGGTTCCATAATCATTACATCCACAATTGTCTGTAGAATTTTATGCACTAATTTATGATGTAATTACAATAATCAAGGAATAATTTTTGGAAATTGAGACCATTGCAATGGAAGATAATATTTCCTTGCTTTCACATATCCACAGAGGATTGTCATGCCCCTAAAACTATATCCTTTTTGCTTTATAAAAAAATCACATTGAAACAAAGAATTTGTGATGTGCTCCCATTGATAACGAAAGAAACAAAGTGGGAACTGTGACGTGCTCCATTTGATGATGAAATAAATGAAGTAGGAACAATACATTATATATGTTCGAGTGACTCTAACCACTTCCTTTTCCATAAATAAAAACACTTTCATTATAGGAATAGAAAGTTAATTTGTAAAATTATTCCAATACAACAAGAAGCTTTAGAAACAAGTGTTATCTCTGCATACTTCCTATAGGGCCATGTCCAAACAACTACTTTAACTTGTATTCAATAAGAGCTAACTTATAAAAAAGAATAACTAAATGTGAGCTAAGAAAAACAAAAAAGATAAGCAATTTTGATGCAAATAGAATTGAAACAAAGTTTTCCCCATCAAAAAATGATATGCCAAGATCTCAACAATTCACCATATCCAAAAGAATGGAATTTGGACAAACATAGAACCACACAACATTCCTACTTAGACAATTTGTCAGGCTCACTATTTTTTTCACGGAATATATGTGAAATTGAAATCCTCTTGAAGGCCAGTATCAACACCCTAATCTTGTCTTGCCAATTGGAGGGAGTGGGTTTCTCTAATTTGTATCTATCATTAGCCCAATAAACAATAGACTTTGAGTCATAAAAGACTACTATCTCCACTAGACAATCCAACCAGTGCAGAAAATGACACCCCATAAAGCAATAAGTTTAGCCCTTGTACTCAAGACTTTACCATTATGTGAAAATATTAGTAATAATGGACATATCAAAATTTATCGTCATACCACTACTATAGGAACCAAGTGAGTTGGATCCATTGAAGAATCCCATAGGGAAGATAATCCATAGGTCCTTAGGAATTTGAGAGGATCTAGGGGTCTTGTTGGTAGCTGTAAACAATTCCTTGTAATATGCCACAAGAAATGTGCAGGTCCTGAGAATGTCTAGAAGAACCAAGTAAAAAATGAGAGATTTTTTTAGCCCTCCAAATGCCAAATAGGAAAAATAAGGGGAGATATATATGAAGCTTGTTATCCTCAATTCACAACTAGAGGAGAATGGTAATGTTCGACCTGTCCATATCTACAATGTAATCAAGTAGGTATAACACACTAGTCTCGACAGATTTTGAGAAAGAGAAATGAAGAAATATGCGAGAAATTTATTCTCCATGTTCCTATCAAAGAAAGCATAATCCCAGAACCTGAAATAACTACTTAGTGAAATTGTCCCATGTTAATATACATTTATGAGCCACAAACCAGATGAAGCATTTTTTTTTTTGTGGCACATGCTAGCTCCATGACTTGTTCATCCATATGAAATTCAAGTCCAGTACCTGATTAATGATGGAATAAGTCTCTGAGACAATGTCCTAACTATTATGCAAACCACCATTCCATTGTAATTTTTCCATTGATGGGGATAGAATAATCACAACAAGATTTAGATTTAGATGTATTTTAGCCATTCATGGATAAATGTATTGGCAGACCGAGCATCTAAGCATCTTTCCAACAAGATGAGAATAAATATAAAGCATAAATGATATTTATGTCCTTAAGCACATGGCTATACAATTCATGTAAGAAAGAAACAAGCAGAAAATATAGGTAGTGAGAGCCTCCCACACCTAAGAAAATATCAAAGCTGATTTTCACAATGGACCTAGAGCCAATTTTGCATGGAAAATCATCAAGGAACCATGACTTTTTTATGAGGAAGCTTCTCCAATATTGCAATATTCGTGAAGGGACTAGAGTACCTGCACGCATCCATCCCAAAATGTCCATACTATAAAGATATTTGGCTTTGATGATGCGACTCCATAGACTATCACCACACATAGCCTGCCAAAGGATTTTAAGCAGTAGTGTCAGGTTGAAAACTTTTGTATATTTAAGATCCCAACCCTACATCCACTGACTTTGATAACTTCTCCACCCTTAGAACATGTATTTTTTTCTAGGAAATAGCCAACCCAGATAAATTGAGAGATGATGGAATTAATCTTGTTTATGATGTCGTTGTGTAGTTTAAATAAGTGCATCCAATAAATATATATGCTTTGTACGACATATTTTGACAGAATGAACCTTCCTCCTATGGATAACCATTTATGTGACCACATAAAGAGTTGCTTGTCCAAATTTTGGATCAACCATGACCAGTAATTGTTTTCATAACCCTTCAATTTCAAAAAGAAACTTAGGTATTTAAAACCATCCTCCAATGAAATGGAATGAACACGAAACAATGTAGTGATCTCCCTCATCCTGTCTGCGTCATGATCTAAGGAGATCAACACTGAATTGTCTTTATCTATTATGAAACCACTGACCTGTCCAAAATTTGAGAGAATATTAAAGAACAATGACCATTCACTCATATCAGACTTCCTTATAGTTAGGAAGTCATTCACAAACATCACATGAGAAAGTTAAATGTCTTTTGAAATCCTATAACTAGTAATTTTTCCTTGAGCACATGCATCCAAAAATCTTCTGCTAAGACCATCTATCACTACTAGGAACATAAGATGGTAGAAGGCACAACCTTGTCGAAGTCCTATTGAAGGTGAGAAAAAATATGTAGGGAATTCATTAACAATAATGGGAAAATTGGCAGACGGTATAGATGACTTTAAAAAATCCACTATCATTGAGCCAAGACCAATCTTTTTCAAAATCATCCATAGATATTTCCAATCAAGATAGTCAAAAGCTCTAGATAGGTCTATCCGCATTAGAAAGGCATCTAGGTATAGAGATTTTATGGAGTGAAAACATTCTTGAGCTATGGTTACAACATTGTGTATCTATCGATGCTCAAGAAAACAAAATTGTTTAGATGAAATGAATTTGGATAGGATTGGTTTGATCTCGATAGAAATATTTTTGGAGATTAACTTTTTTATCATGTTTTGTAATGAAATTGGACAATAGTATGAGAAAGAATTTGACTTCACTATCTTTTGAATGAGGTCAATAATTGTAGAATTTATAGCACCAGAAACCCGACCAAGCACCATAGACTCCTCAACCATCTTTGTAAAATGATCAATAATAATATCATTAAAGTGTAGAAATAAATCCATAGTCTAGTCATCTGGGCCTAGGTTTTTTCCTCTGACCATTTTTTTAAGGACCTCAAGGACCTCCTCCTTAGTAATCTGGCACTCGAGGACAATTCTGGTCTCCTCGTCAGCCATCTGTGGAAAAATATCCACAAATTCATTTGTTTTGTTAAAGGGAGTATCAACCCCTTCACTGAGAATGATTTCAAAGTAACACAATTCTTCTCGCTTAATATCAGTTTGGATAATTAATATATCTCTTACTTGATTCTTGATTTCCAAATATAATTATTTTTCTTCCAGAGGGTCACCTATCTATGAAAATATCTAATGTAACCACTTTGCATCCATCACTCATTTCGTTTGAGCATTAAGTGAACAATAAAGACGTAAGTAAGAATAATGCATTATGTACTCACTATTCAAACCTCATTTATTTGTTCATTTATGGTTAGTGGCCTCACAAACAGTTAGAGGTACAACTTTATATAATATTGGTCTCACCTGTAATATTGAAGTTCATTCAATAATATCATAAAAATAGTGAGTGGAATTTTTAATCTAAAATATATTCATTTACTTATTATTTTCACTTAGTCAACTTTCATGTGTGCTTGTCGACCATTCACCCTCCATAGAACCATTTCGATTTGATAGTTTAAATAAATCCTACTCCAAGTGGTGTCACTCAATAATATTTCCACTTTCTTATAATTTCCAGTTGTAAATTGACATCACTAATTTAGTTTCAAAACAAAGATGAGAAAATTACAACACACCTTAAACAATTTTATTTAATACATTAATTTTTTTCTTTAAATATAACATTTAGAGGTTTAATTAATAATGGTTTTATTTTTTTATATTAATTAATTTTTGTAAAATTTAATCTTGTTGTTTTATTGGGTTCAATAAAATAAGCTATTAGGTTTTAATCTCATTATAGAGAAATAATCCAAGAAAGGGAAAACTCATTATCAATCAAATATTGTATAATAACAATGTTCCATTATTTCATTTATAGATAGGGTACAATGTAAGATTAAAACCTCATGTTCGAAGTATAGGTGGAATTTAATGTCAACATATAGAGTTCACTACCTATATTTGGTTATTTGATCATCTGTAGGTGGAGTACACTATAATATCAAAGCTTATCCCCAAACTATCATACACAAAATAAAGTGAATATGCATTGTAAAACTTAAACTTTGTTACAAATTAAAATCAAGGACGCAATCCACATCTTTAGAATCGACAAACTGGGGCTAATGAATTTGCTTTTTTCATGCCTAATTTTTAAAATAACTTTCCTCAAGGCAAAACAATTCTAATAAAATATGATGTGCACGTCAAAAGACATTTTCATTGAAGTGATGAATATTACACTAAAAACCACAATTTTCTTTGCCACGTTGGCCTCATTCTCCACCTCGAGTGTGCATCTAGGGATACAATCATCATTATCTATAGAGATACGTCATTATATATGACTACAATACACCATGACCACTAGATTATTGATGCTTCTATGATGATGTGTATGCTAGATGAGGTGTATGACACTTGGGGATGTTCAGATTTGAATAGTGGCGTACAACAACAAACCATACCACGTTGTTGAGCAATTTTCATATCCATACATCAATTGACCGGATATCATAAATCAAGTGTCCAACAATATATCTATGGGTGATGCATCCCGTCTTTATGGATACCAAACGCACCCAATTTTCAACATTGGTTTACCTTCCTATTTGCAATGGAGTGAGGCAAAATCGTCTATAATTAATTAATGCTTTGATGGATCCAATCATGTAGCATCACTTCCACGACTGCTTTGTGCAGAAGATCTCTATTTATTCATTATTTACACTACAAGACGTTGCTCCTAATTCATTTTTTTCAAAATTTTCTCACTTTTCTAAAATCAATTGTTAACCTTGTGCACAATTTTGATGCACCAATCTTGTTGACCGGAACATCCAGTGACCCAAACAAGAAGTAAGCTCTGGCAAATCTCACACTTAGACCTACGGCGTTCAAGATCATGAAGAACCTCAAAGAGTCTCATAAGGATTATATCCATAGGAGAAAGAAGAGGACAAA
Source organism: Pinus taeda (assembly GCA_000404065.3). Taxonomy (NCBI): domain Eukaryota; kingdom Viridiplantae; phylum Streptophyta; class Pinopsida; order Pinales; family Pinaceae; genus Pinus; species Pinus taeda. Next base: position 12,827 of record APFE030197035.1, on the reverse strand, counting down.
CTATAGACAATCATATCTAGGTGGAAAGTGTATATATATGTATAAAACATTAATGATATATTACTTTGACACACAATAGAATTACATCCATTAAATTTCAATCAAATGTAGGTCAGAAGACCGAAATTTAAGAATTGCATGAATGTTATACAAAACCTTATTCATGGTTGCCCAAAAGTATAGTATTGTTTCTCTTTTCGATAGTTTCTTTATCGAAAAAAAGATAAATTATTAGTAAAATGCATATAGAGGAAATCATCAATTATGTGCATTGTAGAGCTAGGCGAAGGTATAAATTACTTTAGTTAAAATGGCCCACAATAACATATCTAAGTTTGTACTAAGATTCCATTTGTTCACTTTGATTATATTAATATTTAGAAAGGTAGTTTCTATAGATTATTTCAAGGAATTTCACCTCCATAACTCCTCTTTGTGTTTTTGACCAACAAGATACTAGTCACCACCTCGAGTGGTAAGTGCTTATTCATGTGAGTCATATGGGATTGGATTTTTTAAATGGAATGGAATTATTAGGAAAATATGACTAGTGAAGTTTTAACAACTAATGCCATTTCAAACGCTCCGAGATCCCATGGATACCAATGTAACTACCTCTAGTTACATTGATTAACTTATTTATGCCATTTTATATAATTGTTAAATATAAAAACTATTTAAAAAGAATACCATTAAAGCTTGATGAGATTTAATTACCATTAATAGGAGTTTACTTGATTTTTTTTGTTTAAATAGTGAAAATTTTAAACTCAACAATAATGTTAAAATCTATTACAATTTTTTTATCATATCACTTTTAGAAATCACTTTCACAAATCAAATTTGAGTAGAGAGAAAACTATTCCTTACTCCCAAACATTCATAATACACCCAATTAATTTAAAATCTCTATAAATATATATTAAATTATATATTGTAAAGAGATCAATAAGTTACCTCCCTACTTACATCAAATTTTCTTTCATAAACTAAATTGAACTAGGTTTGGCAAACAAATATTCTTCATACATATATTTCACTATATGTATTGTAAATTTATGGACCTATATATCATATTATACTAAAAGTAATTAAATAAATAATGGTGTTGCATCTAGTTAATCATTCCTCTCAGATTATTTGTATTTTCTTAATATCAAATTTCAAGCTAGGTATTTGCATAGGATTGACATAGAGACTCTTTTTGGTTAAATGGAATTTAAATTATTTTTTTTCACATTAAAAAATTACTAAAAGAAACATACTAAAACAAATATTTGTTTAGATAAATCCAAACTAAATTATGTTCAACTATAAAACTTTGTACTAATTTAATGAAATTAGGGTTTCCTAGTGGTTTAGTCCATTACAGAGGGTGTTGGTGGGTGATTAATTTATTAGATATTAAACACCACATGATAAGGGTTACATGGAAATTCAGTCTATACCACACACAAGTGTAGTGGTCTGTCACAAAGTTTGGTGGAAGAGTGTTGTTATTTTACCCTGAAACGAAAAAGAACAAATACAACCTATAACATTGTTTGGTTGATTAGTTTGTTTGGTATTAACAATGACATGAGTTTAATAAACTCTTCTTTCAACTTTTGTAACACATATTAATGCACCTAACTTTTCCTAAATTTGTAAGGCATACTAATCTAAAACAATGTTTTGTTATCGAAATCTAGTACATTATTGTGTTCAATGTTACTTAGAATAAAATAGGAATACACATAACTGTGTTGAAGGTGAACTAGATTGTACATTTTTAAAGTTATGAATTTTAATTAGATTTCACATGGTTGAAACTCTATATTTTTTATAATATGTATTAGAGAATTTGAGTTTCAACACATAAAATTATATATCACTTTTATAAATTTTATATAAAATTTAATTATAAATAAAAATTTTAGAATAAATAAATAAATACAATTATATTTTAAAAAATATATATTTTTTCAAAAATTTTAAATAACATAAAAGTAATCAATTAAAACCTGATAATTGTGAGATTCATATCAGAACTTTACCCCACTTTGAGTCTCACAGTAATAAAAAAAACACCACTACTAAAATTACAAACTTAACACATTATATAACAAGTTGGAAAATAAAAGTTTATAATATATTAACACTCACTCAATGAATTGAATTGTATGGCCCAAATAAAGTCATATGATCCAATGTTCCAGATAATGAATTTATGGTAAGGTTCAATTCATTATTTTACTTTCATGTTTAGAAATTATGACATACTGAAATTGATGTTTGAAATTTTTTATATGGTTAAGTATTCTGATTTAACATGCATTAATGATATAGGGATTTATTTGAACTATAGTTTACTAGTTATACTATGTTGACAAGTTTTCGAATTTTGTTTTTCAAAATTGTTAAATGAGGAAATATCATTTTGACCTTTTAGGAGAATATAGAATGTTTGTGTAAAGACTCCATTGCTCTAAGCTATCAAGGATTTTCCCATCTATGCAAAGGTTGTCCAAAAAATTTGTTTAAAAGAGAGAGGAAGGAAGAAAATAAATCCCAAGATAGTGCAAGTAATTGAGAAGCTAGTTGATTTAATGCTGGGTCAATATTTTACAACAAAATTTGGTGTTGTGGGAACTCCTGACATTACGGTATATAAATAATGCCCATACATATGACACCTTAATATATTTAGGGGTAGATATTAATGTTATGACCAAGGAAACCATGGAAAAACTAGATCTATCCAAACTTCAGCGTACCGCAACTTTTCTTCAAATGGTCGATAGATCCACCATAAAACCAAAGGGAGTATTATTAGATGTTGTTGTTTCCATAGATTTATGGGAATAGCTAGTTGATTTTGTCATACTCCAACCTAACACAAGCACTAGAGGCTACCCATTGATTCTTGGGAGGCCTAAGTTAGCCACAAAAGATGTTTATATCAATTGTCAGTTTTGGGACATGACCATCTCGCATGGAAATTGTACTAAAAGAGTTACTCTTTATCTGTTGGCTAAACCTTTCTTAGACACAAAAATTCCTTTATGGTTTGAAGATACTGATGAATAATTTTCTCAACCTCTTTTGACTATTGATCAAGTCCCAATTTTAAAGAACATAATGAGGGTGACCTAATTTGCACCTTTTTAACACATTGACACATAAAAAACAATCCATCAATCACGTGATTCTAAGAAACAAATCCTAGGAAATATGTTCACCCATCGAGATAACCCAAGAAATGAAACCAATAGCTTTGTTTGTTGCCTTGAAAGATCAAGCTATAATTGTTGAAATTTATCCCAAGAAGGCCTTGAATATTAAGGCTAGATTGGAACCCTCGTAGTAAAAGATATTAGTGGAAGTGCTTAAAAGAGATAGTAAATATTTTGCATTGGAATATACTGCTATGAAGGGAATTTATATTAACTCTTGTACTCATAATATCTATACAAAGGGGGATTCCCAACCTATCATGTATCCCTAATGGAGAATGAACCCAACACTTAGTTAAAGAAGAACTGGAAAAAGTATTAAAAGGTTTAATTTATCCTATTTATGACAGTAAATGGGTTTCTCCCCCTGTCATTGTACCTAAGAAAAATGGAAAATGGCAAGTATGTGTCAATTATGAGGAATTGAATAAATCTAACCTAAAAGACTACTTCCATCTTCACTATATTGATCAGGTCCTCAACACCTTAGAAATATTGAAAATTTTCTCCTTCCTTGATGTTTTGAGCGGTGATAACCAAATTGAAGACAACATTGATAATCAGGAGAAAACAATCTTTAATTTATCAAAGGGGACTTTTTCTTACAGGGTACTCCCATTTTGTTTGTGTCAGGCACAAACAACATTTCAAAGAGTTGTTCTTAAAATATTTTCTAATTTAACAAATGATTACATTGAGGTATATATTGATGATTTAATAGTGTATGGGGAAACCTCTAAATAATATTTCAATAATCTTCATAAGGTACTGATTGGATACCAAGAAAATAACTTCTGTCTTAGTAAAGAAAAAAATAAAATTCTTTTTATAAAGGGAATTGTATTAGAAACCTTATTTGATTCAAAGTGACTCATGTGGATCTTGCTAAAATAGAGGTAAACCTTAAATTATTTTCTCCATCTTCCCAAAAGGATGTCCACAACTTCCTGGGATATGCATCATATTATGAAGATCTATAAAAAACTTTTATAAAGGTGGCTTCTCCATTGTTTCACCTCTTGACAAGGACTGTTGATTTTTAATGGGAAAATTAGGGCCAATCAATATTTAATGTTCCCCCAATCAGGGTGGTTAACGCGTTAAAGAAGGAATGCAATAAAGGGACGAGGGGCGGCAATTATGAGCTACCTCATAGCAAGAAATTAAGGCAGGTGGAGAGTACGTTCAGTAGATCTAGAATCATTATAAGTCACAGCAGGAAGCACGAACTTAAGCTCAAAGGTGGTGGAGATGACAGCGGAACGGTGATGGGACAATGACCAGGTCGCACAAGGGAAAGCCGTGGAGAAGTGGGCTATTATGGTGAGTGCAGGTGGCAGAGAAAGACGGTGCAGCAGCACCAGAATGGTCGCCAGGTGAGAGGGAGTGGTTACGGGTGGAGGCATAAGGGAAAGCATGTAAGGAGAGTCTTCGAGGTGAGCGGAGGTAGGAAGGAAAAGGCGATGACAAGAGTAGGTGGAATTACACAAGGTCAATCGCCAAGGTTAAGGAAAATACAGTGTAAGCGAATGGAGGATGGTATGAAGCGGAATGTGATGTCTGAGAGTAGGGGAAGAAGACCATCGAGACCTGAGGGCATTAAGAAGGGCCACCGGGAGGGAGAGGAACAGAACCGGGCAAACTTGGAGGAGATATATGACTTGGAGCGAGACGGTCAGTCACAGATAAGGAAAAATGAAAGAGGGAAGGGGAGAATTATAGGAGAACCGGTCTCAGCTAAGGTGGAGATAAGGGATAAGAAAATCGAAGGTCGGGAGGAGGAAGGGGACACGAGACCACCTGCCAGTGAAATTGGATAGGGAAGCAGGGCAAGGGATTACAATGTCAGCGGAGAAGGATGAGGAAGAGGCCGCAGAGGGAGAAGAGGTTGGGGTTGCGCTAGTCAGCAGGAACAGGGGCGCACCAAAACAACGGGGAAAAAATGCGGAAGGAAAACGTTGAAAGGGCAGGTGCAGTATGCAGAGATGGCATATAGTAAAGATACGCATGCAGACATTAGGAGGATAATTCAACATCTGGAGGAGGAGGCGATCTAGGAGCAGTCAGGGTCTTAGATGGAGGACTGGGAATACCTGCTACCAGACCCTGGTAACACCAAAGGACGTATGTCCCCGTACAAACAGGCCTTACACGTGTATTGGGTCATGAAGAGCTTGCTAGCTAAGGCCATGGAACAGGTGGCCATGGAGATGGCAGAATTGGCACAAGGCATTCCAAATTTAAAAAGAGAGATGAACCACCTTCAGATCACCCTTATGATGCAGGACGACAAGCTGGACGAGATACAACAACAGTTAGAGAAGCTTAGTCAGGAAGCAAAAGAGGAGGAGCACCAGCCAAGCGCAATGGAAGAATGAATTTTCAAGATATGACTACTACATCCTTAGTTAGGAAGCTGAACAGTATGCTACCCTCTGTTATATTTTTTAATGCAGTTAGTAATAGTGTTAGTTATTTTGACTGGCTAGTATATAAAACATGGATAAACAGACTCAGTACATTTTGTATTTGGATGGATATTAAGAACTTCAGATGGCCAACAGACTTGGTTTCCCTTTGGGGCGGGTTGAGGCCATCGTATGTATATACTGGTTTTAACCTACCTTAATATAAATGGTTCCATCTTAGCTTACAAAAAAATAAAACATTTAATGTTATTAAAGAAAGAAATATTTTTCCCCTAGTATTTGGGGCCCTAATTGGTCCTTACCTTTCCATATACACATTGATGCCTCAAATAAAACCATTGGTGTTGTGTTGGGTCAAAAGGAAGAACAAAGGCCTTATGATATTAATTATATCAATAAAAATTTAACCCCAACCAAACTAAATTATATAGTAAGCAAAAAGGATATTCTCACTATAGTCCATGCCTTAAATAAATTTTGTCATTATATTGTTGGATACCTTGTTTTTGTACACACTAATCACTGGACCATTCCTTATATTATGGATAAACCAATTAAACATGCTAGAGTTACCAGATGGCTTCTCCTCCTACACGAATTAGATATTACTGTCATTGATAAACTTGGGAAGGAGAATGTTTTCATTGATTTCTTCTCTCGACTTCATCATGCTAATGAGTCTATTCCCATATAAAATGATTTCCTTGGTGAACCATTTTGTGCATTATCCAATAATGCACCTTGGTTTATATTTATCACTAATTACTTGGATACGGGAAAACTTCCATAGAATTTATTGACTAGGGAGTGAGAAAAAGGAATAAAAAATAATGCTATGTATTCTTGGATGTAAGGGTGCTTATTCAGAACTAGAACTAACCAACACATCGATGATATGTTCGAGAAGATATAGTTGATGACATATTGAAGTCATGTTAGAATGAAACACATGGGTGACATTAAGCATGCATTTTACTATGAAATGATTATGTAAGTAAGTGGGTTGAGGCTAGGGCCTTGAGAGATCATTACTGATTAAGGAACTAAATTTACCTCCAAACTGGTCTAGTCCATTAATTGAAAATGCAAGAAAATATACTGAATATCCACTCCCTAACATCTGCATGCAAACGAATAGGTGAAAATCACAAACAAAGTGTTCAAAGTTATTTTAACAAAGACAATCCAGCATCATCATAAATATTGGGGCTAAGAAAATTACAAAGGTCTTGCTATCCTACAGAGTCACTATCAAGAATGCCACCACTTTCATTCCATATGAGCTAGTGTATGATAAGCAAGTTGTCCTTCCCATTGAATTTGAAGTGAAAACATTAAGGATTGCCTTTAGAATTGGGATGGACCTATTCAAGTCTCAAAATAGTTGGTTGGACCAGTTGAGTGAGCTTGATGATATGTGCAAAGAATCCATCCAACAAATGACTATCATTTAACAACAATAGGAAAATGGCATGACAAGGTCATATAAAAGAAACGATTTAAACAAGGAGATTGTGTCCTTTTATTTGAATCGGGAAATAAGGATTTTAAAAGAAAATTTTGTATCCAGTGGATAGGACCTTATGAGAGCTAGACCATGTTTGAAAATGGATTAGTAAGGCTTGGTATGATTGGTGATGCGTGAACTCCATTGATTCCCAATGGACATCGATGGAAACTATACTTTAAGCCCAAGTTTAGTGAAGAATTTGTTGAAGAGTTGAAGAGAAAATTTGATATGGGAGTCATAGAAGGGTTGTTCAGTCCACCCTCACCTATGGCTCTATAGAATTCAGCCCTAGTCTGGAAAGGGAAAAAAAGAATGAAAGAAAGGAAAAATATATGGCAGTGAAAACGTAGTCTCAAGCACCTCCAACACCTAGTGGCATTCGAAGCATTGGAAAACCAATTCGTAGGAAAGCCACAACGAAAATGGATCCTTATTATTGTGAAAACCTCATTAGAGGTAAAATATGATAGGTTCTCACTGGAAAATTGGGAAACTGGCTACTATATTTTGAAACAAAAAAGAGGAAAAAAAAAAAACAAGAAAAAAGGAAAATGAAAGACAAAAATTAATAAAAATATATTTTTAACTAGTCATATCTATTATTTTCAACACCTAATTATATGAAGTTTTTTTTCCAAAATAAATCCATGGGATCTCTGCAACATATGTAGAGCCACTGTCTTCGTCATGTCTCATCCCGGTAACCATCTGTCACCAAGAGCACCATACCAAGGTATACACCCCATCGGTATGTCATACATCAGAAATCATCTCAATCCATGTCCATCGACCATCTTGTCACAATCTCCACATGTTGCTCCCCATCATGGAAGGCTGGTCCTTCCATCCAAGCGACATGCTTCCTGCAACCTCTCGTGTCGACCTCGTCATGTGTTGTCCTCATGTGAACTGTTGCCATGATACTCCAACACAATGCTAACACATCTCTGCACATTGAGCTCCCTCATGTTTGAACTAGTCGGGTGATCAGTCCAACTGTCACACTCAAACCATGAGAATGCATGTCCTCATGCCACCATCAGTTGTTTCTCAGAACATCCTGTCACATCCTCAACTCGATCAAGAATCCATCTCCATATAAGTGTAAGCCATGCTCAGGTCCATGAAGTAGTCCTCATCTCATCTGCAACATGATGTCCATGATGTCTGGTGCTAATGTGATGCAAGAAATCAGCCACATCTACCCCAACATCATCATCCATAATGTGCCTCCTCAATCTAAAGAGACCATCTCATCAAACTCCAACTCTCGATCTGCCACATCCAGGTCCATGAAGCTACCTCCATCATATATGTATGTGTCATCCCTCAAGTCGTCCATAGAAACAAGTATACACCTATCTCATTTGTCCATGTGCTGCCCCTGATCATAGATCAATCAGCTCCCATGTGTCAAAAGTGGTTGAGTCTCAGCTCAACCCATGCCCAAGTGTTGCCACCAAGGCATCATCATCATTGTAACTCCATCACTCCAAAGTGTCTCATATCAATCCTCCACATCAAGTCACTCTTTCAAGCCATTCCCATAGATGTACTTGAAATTATGCACCCCATTCTGCATCAAAGTCTCTGACCTCAGCTCCTCAATGCATCAGATCCTCCAAGTCCACCATATATGAAGTCCC
>APFE030197023.1:3488-18783 GCA_000404065.3 Pinus taeda | reverse complement strand
CCCCCTCGAAGAGGCTGAATTCTAAGGCATTGATCTATCTTTTCTATCTTTTCTTGAGCTGGTTTCATAACAGTGAAGGTCCTCTATGAAGAGAGGAATAGAAGGTTGCAAGGAGAAAGTTCCAAACCTCCCAAAGGAGAAGGATCTTCAGGAGGAGGTAATGGAAAGGAGGTAATGGGAGTGGAGACAAACCTCCAGCCTCTCCACCATATTCTTCATCTTCTTCTTCACAAGCATTTTCACACTCTTCCACTAATACGACCCTTACTCATACTCATCATCATTCTTCAAAAGGAACTAGTAAATCACCTTTTTCAAAACTTTATGTTAAATTCTAGTTGCCCATGTATAATGGTGAAGTGAATGCAGAGAAGCTTGATAATTGGATTCGTCAGTTGGAGGTCTATTGCAAGATTCAAAACCTTCAAGAGGATGACATAAATATTCAATTATCTTCTTTGAGAATGGAGGGTGCAACACTTGTATGGTGGGAATCAAAGACCCAAAAGGAGGTTAAAAAACATTGTAAGATCTCTATTTCTTGGAATGATTTCATTGTTGCAATCAAAATACAATTCTACCCTCTAGCTAATATGTAGAAAGCCATCATGAATTGGCAAAACTTTAGACAGCTAAAATGTCAAAATGTGCAAGATTACACCCAAGAATCTAGAAAAAGGTCTCTGATGTTAGGTGTAGATTTACAATCACATGACACTTTGTTGAATTACATTGGGGGTTAACACAGTTACCTTAGGCATATTATCTTAAATTTTAATCCCAATAATCTAGATGATGTGTATCTTGAGAAAACAAAGAAAAACACCCCAGAATAAGCTAGTAAAAATCCAGTTAAGAGTAAGGGAAAAGAAAAAGCTTTCAAAGGGAAGGAAAAGAAAAATGAATCTATTAAAAAGGAAGGAGAGAAAATTACATGCAAACACTGTTCTAGAGAGGGCCACGATGAAGCTCACTGTTGGAAGCTTCATCCTGAAATGAAACCAAAAATAAAAAACAACAAGGGAAAACAAAAGACCACTGCAACCACTCAACAGGATTTGGGATCGAATTCGGGTGATGAAACTAGAATCACAGCCATGAGGTCAAAAGGAAAATAATTCATTTCCATCACTAGTTCTTCAGACTCGCAAAATGAAACTCCAAATGAAAAGAGGAGAATAGAATTGTTTCACATAAGGGTGATATTGAAACATAACAAGATTGATACGTTATTTGATAACGACTCTCAAGCCAATCTTATCTAAGAAAACATTGTCAAGAGTTTAAATATGGAAATTGTTCCATATCATAAACTGTATCCACTTGGATGGGTATGTGACAATGCACAATTGCAGGTTACTAGAAAGTATAAAATGAGATTCGTTATTACTGCAAATTTTATAGATGAAGTGGAGCTTGACGTTGTGCTATTAGATATCTGTGGCATGGTTTTGGGCAGCCCGTACCTTTATGAAAGAAAAGATATCTTCCATTGACATGAAAACAAATATCATTTATTCAAAAATGGAGTAGAATATATTGTGAGAGGTCACAACAAGAAAACAAATCTTTCACTTGTTAATGTAGGGAAGATGAAAATACTAGTGAATTCAAGCAAGAATTTCATGCTTCTCATGATCAATCCCAAAAATGATGTTGATAATAAAGATTTTGAAGGTTGTGATTCGAATTTGAAATCTGAATTAGTTTACGTAGTTAACCAATATGATGAAATGTTTCAAGAATCAAAGGGCTTACCTCCCAAGAGAGGAATTCAACACGAGATACCATTGTAGCAAGATTGTCCTCTTCCTAACATTGTCATATACAGGATGTCAGTGATGGAAAGCGCAAAAATCAAGACACAAATCCAAGAGTTTTTGAATAAAGGGATCATCAGACCATCTTTCTCGCCTTATGGTTCACCTAGTGTCTTGGTGCCAAAGAAGGATGGAACATGGCGCATGTGCCTGGACTTCTTTGCATTGAACAAAATTACGGTAAAGAATCATTATCTACTACCTTGAATAGATGATTTACTGGATCAATCGAAATATGCAAGATATTTTACTAAGTTAGACTTAGGAAGTGGCTACCATCAAATTAGAAAAATTGAAGGAGACATTTGGAAGACAACGTTCAAAACAAAACAAGGTTTGTTTGAATGGCTAGTTATGTTGTTTGCTTTATGTAATGCTCTTACTACATTCATGTGTGCGATGAAAGAAGTGTTGAGGCCATTTCTTAATGAATTTGTCATAGTCTACTTAGATGACATCTTAATTTTCAATAAATCCCGTGTTGAACATGTCATGCATGTAAGAAAAGTACTTAATGTCTTGAAAAAAGAACAATTGTATCTCAAGATGTCAAAGTGTGAGTTTGGAAAGACTTCTTTATTTTACTTGGGTCATATTGTTGGAGGAGGTGAGTTGAAAATAGATCCCTCCAAGGTTGATGTCATTGTAAATTGGCCAAGGCCCCAGACAGTTACCGAGGAAAGAAGTTTTCTGCAAGCAGCCCAATATTGGAGAAAATTCATTGCTAATTTTTCTCTTATAGCAACTCCTTTGCATGTGTTGACTGGCGTGAAAAAGGTTTTTAAGTGGGGAGGCAAATAGAAAAAGGCCTTTGATGCGTTGAAAGAAAATATCAGTACAGTTCCGATACTTGCACTTCCAGACTTGAGACATTCATTTGACATTCAGACAGATGCTAGTGACTATGCTATGGGTGCAGTCCTCATGCAGCATGGTAAGCCTATCTGTTTTCATTTAGAAAATTTTAATGGTGCAGTGATTAACTATCCTACATATGACAAGGAATTGTATGCATTGGTGCAAAGTGTGAAAAAATGGAAACACTACTTGATGGGTAAGGAAATTCACACTTATCATCAACCATTGCAATACTTGCAATCTCAATCAAAGTTGCAACAATCAAGGCACTTTCGATGGATGGATTTCCTTCAACAATTCCACTTGGTAATCAAGTATAAGAAAGGTATCTACAATAAAGTTACTAATATGCTTTCTAGGATGATTGCTAATGCAACTACTTTAATCAAGCATAATTCTATTTTACATGAAAGTTATATTGAGAAATATGCATCAAATAATGACTTTCAAGATGTTTATGCAAGCTTGAGTCAAGGTAACCAAGTAGAGGAATTGGATAATCATTTGCATGATAATTTATTGTACCATCTTGGCAAGCTTTGTATTCCATAGGGAGAAAGAGTTAACATCATAAGAGAGGCACATACTTCTCTTATTGTTGGTCATTGCCTCTTATGGTTGAAAGTGTGTCTCGTTTTATTAAAGGATGTTCATTATGTGCAATCAGTAAGCCTGGTAATAGGAAGTTAGGATTTTACACACCACTTTTGGTTCCTTCACGAACATGGGAGAGTTTTTATATGGATTTTGTAGGAGGTCTTCCATTGTCAAAAAGAGGTCATGATTATTTGTATGTAGTTTTGGATAGGTTCAACAAAATGTGTATTTTGATGCCACGTAAAAAGCAATTTACAACTGAACAAATTGCTCAATTATTCTTTCAGAATGTTTGGGTGCATTTTGGATTGCCTGCATTCATTGTTAGTGATTGAGATTCTCGCTTTGTGGGGAGATTTTTGTCAAACTTGTGGGGATTCATGGACCCCAAACTGAAAAAGAGTACAACCTTTCATCCACAAACAAATGGTCAAACAGAGGTAGTGAATAGAACAATGATACATCTTCTACGTGGGTATTGCAACAAGCATCCTAAGTTGTGGGATGAATAGTTGCACTATATTCAACATGCTTACAACTGAGCCAAGCACTCTTCCACTCAAACTTCACCATTTGAGGCATGTATGGGATACCTGCCTAAATCTCCTTTGGATTTTATTTTTGGCAACGATGTTGCTATTGATGTAGTTAGTGTGTTTTTGGGGCTAATTTGTAGGATCATTCCAGATGTGGATTATTTTGTGGAACGAATAGTGGGGAAACCAGGAGAAGTCATAACTACTTCAGTTTTCCACAAAATTGGTTGGAGAAAGAGGCTAGATAGCCATTTTTGAGTATTTTGGACTCATTGGAGTAGGTTTCAGAATCATTTGAGCATTGTAAAAATAGATTTTTACACTTTTGAGCATAATAGAGAGGCCCAAGCCATTGGAAGGGGGACTAAGGAGGTGTAGCCCAAGAGGGGTGAGCTCCTTTATCATGTGCTTGTTGTAAATTGGTGATCTCTAAGGATTGGGCTTGAATCTCAAAGCCTCCCTTCCCATGTCTACAAAGTATTTCCATGATGTAGGGTTCTTGATATGCACTAGAGAATCCATGAAAATGAGCCTTATGAGCCCATGATGAGCAACGTATTGATGTTTCCCTTCTCTCACCATTTGGCTCATTTTCATTATGGATTGAAGAAGGAAGTGGGGAATACTGAGTCTGCTTGGGATAGGCAATTCTCTATGGAATATTACCTCATAAGTTAGCCTAAAGTGATAGGCATAAACAACACTGAGCCTACCCTCACAGGATATGTATTTCAAGATGTTATTGGCTACTTCATCCCATGGGAAGGGTAGACTCTCCCTCGTAACCCCATTTTATCTTCAATTAGCTTCTCTTCAGGGAGTAAGGAGTTCTTTTTCGTTGTGATAGCTTCTATTATATCCTCTGTGCCCCACCTAACTCATAGGGCCAATGTGGATGCCCTACTAATTATTTATGCATTTAAATGGATGACAAGCCCCCTCACAATGGTGGTGGCACTATCGTCCCCTTAAGGTTGGAGGGCTACTGCAAATTCATGGGTAATTTCATTATCATACCCCTTTATTTCCTAAAATAAATTCATCCGTTGGTGGTTTGTGAAGATGTCCCTAATATGAGGGTGTTGGTGGATTCTTGTAGAGTCTGTGGGCTCTCTTCTATTAAAGCCTACTACCATGATCCCTGTTGTAGCTTTTTCAAAGTTTTTACAAGGAATGTACTGTCAATTATTAGTTTTTGAGAAACCTAGTCTTTCAGAGGAGAGGTGAGAGGAGTGGTGATCTTTTTATTATTAGAGGAAGGAAAATTGTATGCCCAATTTAAAACAAATTCATCCTCCTACTATCATGCTTATCTTATAATAAATTTAGATTTTGAATTTCTTCCCACTTTCAGGAGTTTTCTATAGGATGTTTATATTGACAAAATATGACAAATTCCATAGGTGTTTTGTGCATGGGAGGTGAGGAAAATTTTCTACTTACCCCTCCTTTGGAGGCTCCTTCATGGCTCTAGGGTTTTGGAGGAAAAATTGCACAAAATCGAGCCCTTTTCCACCTCTCGAGTCAATCCTATAGCAACTAGTCAGCATCATGTAGCACATGTAGCTTCTCTATGGTAGCCTATGGGAACCCTATTGTAGCTATCTCACCTCCTAACAATGGTAGTGGGCCTTATTACCATTTCTGGAATTAGCCTTTTGGTAAAAATGAGGCTTGGGCCCGTTGTTTATTACTTTTATGGTTTGGTGGTGGGTTCACAACACTGTGTTAGTTGGCCCTCGCCAACCACCTTCGCAAATTCTCCATAGACTCGTTGGCCCACTCCTTGTAATTATCACCTTTTCACTTTTTTCATTTTCTCCACATGACATGAGAGAGAAAGATAACCTCACTTAAATGTGTGATTGTGGCTGAAACTATTGGCCACCTTCAGCCTACAAAAACCTCGTTCCTCATGATTTTTTTTTTCAAACTATTATGTGTTTAAAGGAAGAAATGAGGAGTCTTTCATACCTGTGCCTACTTGGTAGTCTTCTCTTTGTGTGTTGAACACTTGATGTTTGTACGACATTTTTATATAGAAGTAATGGTTGATATTCTTGCATCTTGAGGTGTCATCTTATTATGTTTGTCACTCCATGCATTAGCTTTGCTTTGATTTAATTATTGTTTTTTTCTTGAAATGTTCTTGAATCACCGAATCTTGACAATATAGGTTCTTCAAGTGGGGGATAAAATGTTGTTGTTGAAGGTAAAAAATGATCATGAAGCAACTTGCAGAGGGTCCTCTAGCTACTCAAGATCAAATAAATGACTCTCCAATTCCTTCATGATAGTTGATTCTTCATTCTTTTGCTCTTAGTTGTGGTCTTGTAGGGTTTGTGCAGTCTACTAAAATACCATGTGTCTTCCTATAGAAGTCACACATAACCCTATATGATCATAATTTCCTTCAGATAATGCTTCTAAAATCATTGCTAATTCATTATCATTATGTTAACAAGGATCAAAGTCCTTTTTGTGGTGGAAGGAATGGAAGAAGGGTTGAAAATGACTATTTTTTATGGATAGAAGTGGAAATTTGGGTGGAGGAGAGGCCAAATGTTGTTGAGAATGGATGATGAGGGTGTGGTGGACCCCTCCTCTTATTCCTCTATGAAAAAAAATAAGATCTGAACCTTTTTTCTATACCAATCATAGTCCTGTAGAAAAATTGGGACAATCTTGTAGCAATATATGACAATCCTATAACACTTCATGACTGAGCTATAATTGAGTGAGAAAGGTCATCTGATTATGGAGGATCTTAGGGAAATTGGTGAAATGATGGAGGACATGCAAAGGGCTAGCTTGGAGGATGGAAAAGTGGAATTTTGAAGATGTCTCCTTCTCTGTTGTCCTCTTTGGACTATCACTGGAACCCTACAAAAAACATGTTACCAAAGATGATGTAAGGGCTCCCTTGCTCTTCCTTTGTTTTTTTTCTCTCCTTATTGCTTTCTCTCTTTCTCTCTCTCTTTTTTAGACTTGCAGGCTGCCTCAAAGGATGTTTTAAACGTACAGGACTGCCCCAGGTGCCTCAAAGGAGGTTTTCACTTGGGGTTCTTTTAAATCTCTTTTTAAAATTTTTTACAGACTCTTGGACTACCTCATGGAGATTTTCAATCCCAAAGCTTTCCTTGGGTACCTCATGGAGGTTTTAACCCAAGATTTTTATCCCCCTATTTCTTTTTTTCTTTTTTCTTTTATCTTTTTTTCTCCTTTTTTGTGTTTTTCTTTTTTGCTAATCATAGGTTGGATGAATAGGGATTTTGGAGACTCCTATTCACATTCAACTCATTACTTATTGAATTAGTAAACTCCTCCTTTGACATAGGTCTCTTGTAGAGTTTCAACCAGTAACAATGGACTAAAAGTGGAATTCCCTCTTCATCAATTGTTCTGATCTGGACAACACTATTCTCATGACACTTTTCAAACAAATAAGGACCTAACCATCTAGTCAATAGCTTCCCCTTAAAGTCCTCGAATCTGGAGTCATATAGTAGGGCCCAATTTCCCTCTTGGAAGCTCCTTTCTCTGATGTTTTTTCCATGCCAAATCTTCCTCTGCAATTGGACCACCTCAGTTACATGAGGGCCTACAAGCTAAGTTCATCAAGATCATTGAGTTGTTGCAACCTCTCTTACTGAGAATTGGTGATGTCTAGGTCCAATTATGCTAACATTCTTATGGTGTTGCACTCAAAATCAATGGACAATATTGCCTTCTTTTCATAAACCAACTCAAAGGGAGTGAATCCAATGGTGGTTTTCCATGTGGTATTATAGGCCCAAATATCCTCCACAAGTCTAGTTGCCCAATCCTTTTTGTTGTTGCTGGTAACTTTAGTCAAGATGATCTCTAAGGATATGTTTGTTACCTCCATCTACCCATTTTCTTTAGGAGATAGAGAGTGGAATTCTTGTGCCTTATATGTCGATGCTCCATGATTTACTCAATCAAATTTGAAGTGAATTGAGGCCCTTGATCAGTGACCAGCTCCCTTGAGAATACAAACTTATAAAATATGTTTTCCATAGAAAATATGCCACCTTTTTATCTTTTGTTTCTTTTACTACCTTTACTTTAGCCCACTTTGTCAAATAACCAGTGCACATAGTGATATATCTCTTTTGTCTAGATGGGGGATCAATTGGCCCAATGAAATCCATGCCCCACTTCTCAAATGGCTCCAAAGTCACTTGAGATTGCAGGGGCGTTTCATCCCTTGGTGTATGCTTGCCCATCCTTTGGCACTCATCACATATAACAACATATCTCCTAGCATATTGGTGTAGAGTAGGAAAATAGTAGCCAGCTTTGAGAATTTCAAATGTTATCCTCTTGGAAGCAAAATGTCCCCGATAGGGTCTATCATGGAATGCTGAGAGGATGTCAAAGACCTCATCCTCCCTTACACATCTTCTCAAGATCTGATCTTGTCCCAATTTGAAGAGGTTTCCCCCAATTCGAGTGAAAGGGGCACCTTTTCTAACAATTCTACTCTTCTCCTTGGAGGATAAATTAGGAAGGAATCTCCTAGTAACCAAGAAATTTTCTATGTCAGCAAACCAAATAGACAATAGTGAAATAGCAAATGGGTTCTCATCTAGAAGTTGATCATCTATCATATCCTCATTTTCTCTAGGAAATGTTAGTTTAGATAGAAAAAAAATTGCAACTACATTTTCCTTCCCTAGCTTGTCAATAATTGCTAGATCAAATTGTTGCAACAATAATAACCATCTAATTATCCTGGCATTGACATCAACATTATATACTAAATATTTAATGGTTGCATAATCAGAATGTACAAAGACTTGGTATCTAGTGATATAATTCCTAAACTTGTTCAAGGAGTGCAAAACAACTAAGAGTTGTTTTTCAGTAACTGTGTAATTAAGTTCAAATTTGGATAGGTTCTTACTGATAAAATATATGGCATAGGGAAATTTGTCTTCCACTTGTCCTAGATCTGCTCCTACAACTTTGTCAGATGCATCTCTGGGGATGTGGAAAGGAAAATCCCAGTTTGGACCCCTCAAAATTGGTGCAATGGTTAATTTCTCCATCTCTTCGAGTTCCTCTTGACATTTATGTTTGCAATAAAAACTGAATCCTTAGTTAAAATTCCAAACAAAGACGAAGCCAAATTAATAAAATCCTTAATGAATCTCCTACAATTTCTAGCTAGTCCCAGGAAACTTCTAACATCCCTTTGTTTTTGAGGGACATGGACTCTTTTGATAATGCAAATCTTGTTAGGGTCAACTTGGATCCCTTCCTTCAAAAGGAAGTGGCCCAGGAAAATCCCTACATTAATAAAAACTCACACTTTTTGGGGCTTAGTGAGAGATTCATTTCAATGCATTTCTTTAAAACTTTACACAAATTGGAAGGAGTTTCCTGGAACTCATTCCCATAAGGAGTGAAGTCATCGATATAAATTTCAACTATGTCATGAAAAAGATCAACAAAAATACTCAAAACTTCCCTTTGGAAGGTAGCAGGGGCATTGCACAAGCAAAATTGAAGGATTCTATAGGAAACGGTACCCCCATGGAGATGTGAAGGTGGTCTTATGTTGATACTTAGGGATAATTTGGATTTGATTATACCCTCTAAATCCATCCAAGAATGAAAATAACTTCTTCCCTATAATACCATACAAAACTTGATCAATGAAAGGTAGAGGAAAATGATCTTTCTCTATAGCCTTGTTGAGTTCCCTATAGTAAACACACAACTTCCACTTCCCATTCTTCTTGGGAACTATAAAAAGAGGGGAAACCCACTCACTATCTGAAAAGGGATAAATGAATCTTGCATCTAATAGCTTTTGTAGTCGTTTTTCACAATGTCTTTAAGGGAAGGGTTCATTCTCCTCGGGGGTTGGCACACATGTTTACATCCCTCTTCAATGTATATATGATGGGTACATACTGAGGGATGAACCCCTTTCATCTACTTATATTCCTAAGCAAAAGCATCAAGATTTTGTCTCAACACAGTCCACAATTTCTCTTCTTGCTCTGCTGATAGGGAAGGATTGATTTATAGGGTTTTGGATGGACTGATTTCTACAATCTTAGCATGATATTGATTAGAATTGGCAATGAACAGTTCATCCCATGGATTTTTCTCATGTTTACCTAAGTATTCCTTACTATCTCATCAATTGGCATAGTAGCAAGAGGTTGATTCTATAGAAAGTTATCAATAAGGTCATACTCATCTAGTTGCATGCTTCGTACAGTAGTGTCTAATGTACAAATTGGATAGGGGGATGACTGATAAAAATATTCCTCTTCTTCTTCCTCTACCAAAAAGGTAAGTCATGCTCAACAAAGGGTTGAGCAGGGGGTGTAATACAAGATGCTTTGTGAGGTGCACATTTTTAATTGTCATGATTATAGCCCTGCAACTAATGTAAGCATCAACAATGGATAACCAAGGTCTCCCTAGAATGAGAGGATATCCATTAAAGTTGATTTTGAGTTGTAGGACAAGGAAATATGTGGGGCATTCATAGGATTCAATGGAGACCATCACATCCTCAATAACTCCATCAAGGGCTTCTATGGATCTGTCTGCAAGCTGCATCATTGTGGTGGTCTTTCTTAAGGCTTCTTGGAGGTTGAGATTTAGCACTGTTTCCTAGTTCATGACATTGATTTAACCCCCAATGTCAATTAGTGTGTTTGAGACTCAATATTTTTAATATGGACCTCCACTACTGGGATACCATGATCCAAATACTTTGGGAAGATAACCTTCCCAAGAATTAGATTAGCTAGTTTCCCAACAACGTTGATAGTGGGGGCATCTCTTTTTCTTCTTCCAGGCCTCTTGAAACACTCTTCCACGATAAGCCTTTTGTAGATGGGAACATATTTGATGGCCTGGAGAAGGGGTATTTTAATACACAGGTTCTTCAATTCTCCTATAAGTTTGACCTCTTCTGGGGTGTGCTATTTAGGTTGGACCAACCTTTCATGATAGGGAGGTACATTGGCTTGAGGGACACTATCTTCCTTATCTTCTTCAAGATCTTTAGGTGGATAAGGTGGGAAAGAATCTAGAAGTACCTTCCATGAACTATGGTTTCTCTCTTAGATCTCCACAACATAAGTGGGATAGAATGTTTCCCAAGTATAAACCTGTTGGGCTTAATTATTGGTCAATCTTAGATTGGGTTGGGAAGGAATTTGACATTGCTTGGGTGGATTATTTTGGGGTAGTTTTGGTTGATATGGAGGAGGAGGAATTAAGGCAGGGGGTTGGGATGCCTGAGGTCTCCATCCTTGTGAAGGGTTATCCCATTAAGGAGGCTAAGGTTGATATGGTTGTAAGGGTGGATTGACAGGATACTTAGGAGAATATGGCTAAGGAGAAGGAATGGACCAAGGTGAGTGAGTTGGAGGCTACCAAGGATGAAAGGGTGCAATATATTTTGGATTGAAAGATGGATAGTGTGCACCTTGCATGCCTTGCTGTTATGGTTGAGGGACTTGTGGCCTCCTTTGGTTGATGAAATAAAGTTGCTCCAAGCCACTCTATTCCCCTTGATAAATAAACTTCATGCCTAGAAAAGAGGGAAAGTTTTCAATTGCATGGTTCTCCTCACAAACATAGTAGACCTCTGTGACATTTAGTGGGCATTCATTTTTGGGGTACCTCTTGATGCATCTAGGGCAAAGGATAGCTAGTTCCCTTTCTGACTCCTCTTGCTTATTTTTAATATGCATGGTATCAATTTGTAAGGAAAAGTTATGCAACATCTCAGTCTTAAATTCTTCTATCACACTCATTATTTCTTTTTTGATGGTTGAGGTAGAGGGAAAAGGGTTGACCAGAACTTGACTAGACTTATCTCTCTTCCTTGCAGCCCTAGAATGATTCTTGAATATTGTATTGATGCATTCATAAGCGATCTCATAAATGTCTCCACCAGAAAACATATTAAGGGTCTCCATCAAATCCTCCCTAATCCCTTGGAGAAGTACACACTTCAAGTATTCTAGGTCAAGGGTATAGTTAACACTTCGGTAGTTGAGTTGGAATCTTTCTTCATAATCCTCTAGGGATTCATATAGCCCTAGGGTCATTGTGAAGATCTCCTCTTTTATTTCCCTTGATCTACAATATTCCCTGTATTTTTAATTAAAAAGTTGCTGAATTTGAGTCCAAGTGGTGATGCTAACTCTTTCCAAGCTCATGAACTATTGCAAGGTTGCATCCTTGAGGGTAGAAGGAAACAAACTTAGTTTATGTGAATCAGAAGTGTAATCATAGGTTCTACAAACCAAAAAAAACTCTAACACAGTTGTATTAGGTTCCTCAAAATCTAGGCATGGAAGTGTGGGAGAGAAGTGGGGATTATGTTCTTCATTCTAGCTTCCCCATTGGTTTCTATGATAGGAAAGAGCTCAGTTTTCCTATTTTCAACCATTTTTTGGGTAGGTGATGTGGGTTCTTCCTCCCATATGGGTTCTTAAAATATATCTGGCTCCTCACATAAATTATTTTCCAACTCCTTTGTAGTAAGAGTAGGAAGTTCACATTCACCAAAGAAAAATGATGGTTGAATGCTTGAAGGAGTAGGGGTTTTTGGTATAAATTTTCCTAGTTATCCCTAATCCTACAAGGCATGAAATAAATTTGTGTGCTTTTTTTATGTGTTTTTTTTTTAATTTTTCAAGACAAGAAAAACTGATGCAAAGAAAAATTAAAATGGCAAAGAAATCAACTCTAAGTAGAAACAACACCTACTTGGACACCTCCCTCACAATAATGCTAAAATGTGATGAACCGTAACATTGCAACAAGAATGTTGCAATTCGCAAAGTTACCAAGCTTAATTATCAATCCGAGGTTCATACAAACTTAAGAGGCGGTAGTGTTGTATGCACAATAGGCTAAGATTTTCTCAAGTTTCTCTAAGGAAATGGACCAAACCAAGGTATACAAATACCACTCTATCAACTGAATCGAGATTTGCAAGAAAAAGAGATTACATACAAGGAAAGTTCTAATTTACTTGAGAAATGGATATGTTAATCTATTTGCATAAATGGAAATGATACTCTATAAAGTCTACTCTAATTGAAGAAATGTAAAGGTTTCTCTACTTGTAGAATGTAAACATTAATGTACTTGCATAATGTAATTGTTGATCAAAGGAAAAACCTAGTATACGTATACAAAATAACAATGCTTGAAATGGAAAACCTAGCTTAGAAAGCATAAAAAAGAGAAGGAAAACCTAATCTAACTTGCATAAAGTGAAGAGAATGAA
This sequence comes from Pinus taeda, assembly GCA_000404065.3. Classification (NCBI taxonomy): domain Eukaryota; kingdom Viridiplantae; phylum Streptophyta; class Pinopsida; order Pinales; family Pinaceae; genus Pinus; species Pinus taeda. The sequence continues at coordinate 5,671 of APFE030197023.1, read as the reverse complement.
ATAAAGCTTTAATCACTACATTCAAAAGAGATTATTTCCTAGTAACATAGTCCATTAAGTGCTTCATAAAGTAATCATGTAAATAATGACTGTTCCATCCAATTCATGAACTTGTTTACTAACATTAATTGCAAAGATGAATTGCAGTGGTGAAGAGACAAGTTCTAAGTGGTCTCTAATATTCCTCAATCATGGTTAAGGTCATACAAAATAAATATTTAAGGACAATTATTGTCAAGTTTGGAGAGCTTCTACATGATGCTACAAGCCTGCTACATAATGCTACAAGATTTCCCTGTTTTGCTACAAGATTGAATCCATGAGAAATCTAGAGGATGAAAAGATGATATGAAGGTGAGTAAGGGTAGTGGAAGGTGGAATAAGGTTGTATGAGGTCCCTTCCAAGATTAGTACCGCTCAGGGGCCAATATTGCACAAGGAGAAATGCACTTGGTGGCCTTCAACAAACCAGAAATGAACTATCGGTGAACAACATTTTTGAATAATTTGTTGAGGAGGGAAGGAAGGAGATGATGGTATTATGATGAGTGGAAATGATAGTGCTATACCTTGCAATCCAATGGTAGGACTTGCGCATCACAAAATTTACTCAATCTTTCCAAACATCTAGAGCATGCTAACAATGTAGATTGTAGAAAGTTGAAATAAAAGGAAAGGATGAATTGAATTTTATTTATGATCTTCCTACTTCATGCAAAATGAAGCCTATATTTTATGCTTTCCAATACAAGGCTCACAACCAATTTCCCAAGAAATGTGATTATTAACTCTGTAAAGGAAACTTTTCATGTAAACAAGGCTTACAAAAAGGAAATATTACTAATCCTAAGTACATAAAAGAAAGATGCATAATAAATTGTACAAATGAGAAAGACTAGAGTGCCTAGGTTTGGAACTAAACTAAGGGAACTAAAACATGTAAAACACACTCATATTTAAAGAAACAATGGACTTCTCATTGATCTAAAAAAGTGCTCAACTACAAGGAATGAAAATGACAAGTAAACCCTGTTAGACCTAACAATCACTATTCTTCTCCAAAAAATTGAATCCTATTTAGCCCTTGGGATTCCTTATTTATACAAAAATGGCTGAGGGGTAGTCTCCATGGAAGGATGACTGCTTCCCTCAAAAATTCCTAAAAAGGTGGTTCTAGCTCCTAAAATCCTTGCAATATTTGACTGCATCAGTTGTTAGTAGATACTCAAACTATGAGTGAGTAATACGAGGAGAAATTCAAGTTGTAGGTGAGTAAATACAGGGGATAAGCCTCCTACATCTTCTATATCTACTTACAACTTACTTCATCATAGTAAATTCTCCCTTTTCCTACACACTAATCATTTTAGGCCACAATATATGATAAACATCTTTTAATATTCCTAATAAACACATTATAGTAAAAAAGGTGTTATCAAATGTGAGGAGAGAGGTAAATATATGCTTAAGGATAGAATTATGGGCCTTTTTATATACGTATTGTTGAGGCCTATCACCTCCTATTTTGGTGATGTCTCTTATTTTCAACACTAGATAGTTTCTCATGGCTACCTATTCTTCTCTTTGGAGTAATAAGTAGAGTTCCTCCTCTCATGGTACCTTCACTTGCTTGCTTATGCCTTTTCTTAGATTTGCTGCATTCTACACCATTAGCTTCCAATCCTTGTTTCCAATCCCTAGATAAAGAATGGGGATGTTGCTTCATTAGTTTTTTCAAGAAGATGATGAGTACATAATGCAATGATTTATGTCAATCACAAAGATGAAGCCCCTTATCTAGAGTGGAATGTCTCTCCCAAGAGACATTCTTCTACAAATAACTCTTACTCACAAGAAATTATCCTCCAACATGACAAAGGAACAATTGTTCACATAAAGTGGCATATAATTATCCTCTCACACAAGGTGGCACAAATGAGCCCCTCCCATACAATGGTATACAAATGGACCTCTTGAATTTTCTGATCAGATTCACATCATAGTCTCAACAAAATCAAATGAATGCATCATTAGAGAATTTTAGGGCTCTAAAATGGGCCTCAAAACAAAAATGTACAACCAAAGTCAACTCTATAAGAACTAATAGTATTCATGATGATGATGTTAATCATGGGGGATGATACACCATTTTTGGAGTAAAAAAGTAAAAAGATTATATATAT
>APFE030197021.1:46836-66610 GCA_000404065.3 Pinus taeda | reverse complement strand
TCCCCCACCCGTTTACACCCACCTTGGTTGCTCAACTTTCATGGATCAGATCTTCAAATTGCATGGCATGCCCATTTCTATTGTGTCCGACCGCGACCTGATCTTCACCAGCAATTTTTGGCAGGAAATCTTCAGAATACAAGGCACTCAACTAAAACTCAGTACTTCCTACCATCCTCAAACAGATGGTCAAACTGAAGCAGTCAACAAATGTCTAGAAACCTACCTTAGGTGTTTTACTTCAGAAAAACAACACCTTTGGGTACAGTGGCTACCTCTGGCAGAATGGTGGTATAACACCAACTATCATGCCACCACCAAAATGACTCCCTATGAAGCAGTATATGGTCAACTCCTGCCTTCACCTACTTCATATCTCAAGGGCTGCTCAAAAGTCCAAGCAGTGGATCAACTCCTACAACACCGTGCAACTATGCTCGCCCATCTTCGCGAGAATATTCACCAAGCTTAGAACTGCATGAAGCAACAGGTAGACCAGCATCGCTCAGAGTGCCAATTTCAAGAAGGGGTTCAGGTCTTTTTACGGCTCCAACCATATAAGCAAACATCACTCAAAGACAAAGGATGTTAGAAACTCTCTCCCAAATTCTACGGACCATATCAAGTACTTCAACGCATTGGAGAAGTGGCCTACAAGTTGGCTCTGCCACCTACTGCAAAAATCCATCCAGTTTTTCATGTTTCATGCCTCAAGAAAGTGATTGGGAATAATTGCAGAATTTAGACGAGTCTACCGGAATTGGACGAAGAAGGATCCATCTGGCTTCAACCGGAATAGGTCCTCGACACACGAGTCAAGCAACTGCGCGGCCGCATGATCAAGGAAGTCCTAAAATGGAAAGACCCCTCTCCAGAAGATGCAACTTGGGAGCCAGCCACTATTCTGCAGCAGTTTCCGCAGCTTCAGCCTTGAGGACAAGGCTAGTATTAAGGGGGTGGGCATGTTAGGGTCCCACCCTAACCCCCTTATCTATGTAATGGGACCACGTCATAGTTAAGAGTCAATAAAGCCCATATTAATAATTGTAAGTGGTTAATCCGCAATTAATAAAGGAACCACAGTTATTGCAAATGGGCCGAGGGTATTAGTAATAAGCAGTATTGACCCATGGTATTACTTGTAGGAGTCATATATAAAGGATAGTAACTCCCTGCGAGGAGCATCGTGTCTTATTTTTGTAATCGAGCTCTGCTCTATTGGAGGTTGCCCCCTCGAAGAGTCAAGTGAACATCACTCTCTGAATAATAAAGTCTTCGCTATTCTGTGTTCTGGATATCTTTTCTTCGCATATTCTGTGTTATCAGTCTCTTTTCTTCGCATATTCTATATTTGGGTATCATTTGCAGGTTAAGAAGCATAACAAGTTAAGTCTGGTGGTTAACTCCAAATCCGCGAGTGGTTAATAAACGTGGTCACATGGGAGAGGGTTAACACAAGCGATTATCTCCCAAACTCCACAGTTTAAGACTTTAAAATGCATCTACGCCCATAGTATATTAAGCAACACATGTGTGGTATGGCGGTAGAGCATTGTGCTTGTTTAGTCAAGGTAATGGGTTTGACACCCTAGCCTGCCCATAAAAATTTTAGTCGAGCTTTCAGAGGGCACGTGGTAGCCTCTGGCCTTACCACGTTTCAGCATCTCATTAGTCCACCAAATGGGCTTTAATAAACTACATGCCTCCACTTGTCAAAATCCAGTTAAGCCACTTGTGGGAATATTCCCTAGAATATTCTTTTTGCTAACTCGGTTGTACATGCCTAGTCACCATCCTAGTCACAAAGTTTTGCTTGTTTGACAAAACGGACATCAGGCTCTAACTTTCTCATATGAACTTTGTTTTGAGTGAAACAAATTATGTTGGGATCGTATCGCTGAGATGGATGTTTTCGTTTAGGTGTTGATCAATTATTAGCACTTTTATTTTTGAGAAAAATTTTGCCCTTAATCCAGATTCTGGTTAGAGGCTCACTTTGCAGTAAGACAACCTAAACGTATTTGTGTTTCACACTGACTAGACACACTCACCTTATTATTCAAAGATAGCATTGCACCACTCTCCCATGTTGATAGCTAGAGCCAAGGAATACCTTTGAGGATTTGGCAACCAAGCCTTTATACCAGATGGGACTCCTACATGAAATGGTGTGAGGTCTAATTGGGATTGCATATCGGGGAAATCCCCTTGGTTGACGGATTTTCAGAACCATCAACAGGTATCAAATACATTCTTGTAGCATTGAAGAAAGAAAGTACAACTAGGACAAGTAGCTCAAAAGCATTGATGTTGGGAGGAAAGGAATTTTTGCAACAAAGGGAGAAACAAGAGGTTAGATATGTGGTGGTCTAAAAACCAAAGGTAATACTTCTGTGCACTGAAACTTTAGATTTACCTGTTGGTATCCAAGACATGTTGTATGAGTTTAGTAGTATCATGGTAGATGATCTGCCAAGTGAGTTTCCACCTATGAGAAGTATCAACCATCACATAGACCTAATACCAGGAGAAAACCTTCTAAATAAATTTTCTTACCTGGTGACACCCAAGGAGAATGAGGAAATAAGGAAATAGGTTCAAGGATTGTTGGACAAAGGGTTTATAAGGAAGAAATTGAGTCCATGTGCTATCATTGCAGTACTTATTCCAAAGAAATATGGAGAATGGAGGATATGCACAAATTCCAAAGCAATCCACAAGATCACAATTAGGTACATATTTCCATTTCCATGGATGGGTGACATGATGGAATTTTTGGGTGGGGAAACATACTCTTAAAAGGTTGATTTGAAGAGCGGTTATCATCAGATCTAGATTAGAAAAGGGGACGAGTGGAAGATAACGTTCAAGACCAATAGTAGACTATATGAATGGATGGTCATTCCATTTGGATTGACAAATCCACTAAGCACTTTCATTTGATTGATGAATGAGGTCTTGAAGGAGTTCAATTGTAAGTGTGTTATTGTTTATTTTGATGATATTTTTATTTTCAACTGAACAAAGGAAGAACACCTTAGGCATGTAAGGTATGTTCTAGAAAGGTTGCGGCAAGAGAAAGTGTTGATTAACTTGAAGAAATGTACTTTCATGAGATCTAAGTTGGTATATTTAGGCTTTTTCATTTCAAGGGATGGGATGAAAATGCATACAAAGAAAATAGAGGAGATTGTAAGGTTGCCTTCACCCAAGAACATTTTCGAAGTTAAGAGTTTTCATGGTTTAGTTAGTTTCTATCAGAATTTTATCAATAATTTTGGTGATATTTGTGCACCCAACATTGGAACAACCAAGAAGGATAAAAAACCATTTTGTTGGACAATAGTAGCAGAGAAAAGTTTCCAGATCTTGAAGGGGAATCAATGAGAAACTAGTGTTGAATCTACCTGACTTTAGTGAGATTTTCCAAGTCAAATGTGATGCTAGTGGTACAAACATTGGACTAGTATTGAGTCAAGAATGCAGACCTATTGCATATTTTTGCAAGAACTTGAATAATTCAAAGTAGAAATACTCCTCTTATGGCAAAGAATTCTATGTGGTGGTTCAAGCATTGAAGAATTAGAGACATTATTTGATGCCTAGGGAGTTTGTTTTGTTCTCTGACAATTTTGCATTACAATATATAATGTAGAATCACAATTTGTATTATAACCATGCCAAGTGGGTGGAATTCTTATAAAGTTTCACCTTTTTTTTCTGAAACATGAGAGTGGACAAGAAAACAAGGTAATTGACACTTTGACCAGGAGGAGTTTGGTCATGTAGGAGTTCCATGTACATATTTTAGGCTTTGATTATTTGGAGGACTTGTATGGGGATTATGCTAATTTTTTACAGGCCTTTAAAGCATGTAAGAACCCCATGAGAAAAGATAGAAACCCATAGAGGGAGTCTATGTTGCAAGATGGTTTTTTGTTCAAGAAGAGTTAATTATGTATCCCTCATTTCTCAATGAGAGAGAATTCGATGCAAGAAAAGCATAATGGAGGATTGGCAGAGAATTTTGGTGTTGACAAAACAATTATGAAGCTAGAACACTTATATTTATAGCCAAATATGAGATTTGATGTGAAACAATATGTGAGTAAATGTAAGGTATGCCAACATGTAGAATGGAGGAGGAAAAATGCTAGAATTTATACTCCTTTTCCCATTCTTAGCAGAACATGGGACTCGGTGAGACTGGATTTCATTTTGGTTTTACCAAGGATGCAATGAGGTAAGGACTCTATACTTGTAGTTGTGGAAAGATTTATGAAGATGACTCATTTTATCCCATGTTGAAAGACTAGTGATGCTACACATGTGTCTCATTTTTTTTTCAATGAGATTGTCTCATTGCATGGATTTCCAAGGAGCATAATCTCTGACAAGGACACCAAGTTCACAGGGAATTTTTGGAAGACCTTGTGGAAGAAGCCTGGAAATAACTTGAACTTTAGCTCAGCCTATCATCTACAATATGATTGGTAAACTGAAGTTGTGAATAAGAGTCCCAAAAACATATTAAGGAGCCTTGTGGGTGAGCATCCTAAGCAATGGGATCATGTGTTAGCTCAATATGAGTTTGCATGCAATGATTCCCCAAATAAGAGCACAAGGAAGGGTTCGTTTAATATATTCTATGGAATGCATCCTAAAGGATATTGTGATTTGATAGATTTGGGAAAACTTGAACAAAGGAATATTGATGGGGAGGATTTTGTAGCAAAAATGAGTGACTTACATGAGGAGAATATAACAAAATCAAGATGAAGAAAATATGACCTTGTAGAATACTCATAATTTTTTTCACAAATGTTTATGAGTTGGATTTACCTATGGGCATATGTATATTACATAAATTCAATGTGGATGATTTGTATCCCTATAAAGTTGCTGATGAACGTGCCACTACAACAAATGGGAGTAGTGGAGAAGTTAGTGAGTAGATTTGGATCAAGAAGATTCCTATGGTAGAAGATCCAAGGGTTAAGATAATCTTGGACACCAGAGTTGCAAATAACACTAGGGGGAAAGAGTATGCAGTGTTTTGGTGAAGTGGAAGGACCATCCAATGGAGGATTCTACATGGATGAGTGATGCAGTTCTATAGAAGGCAAGTTTCTCTATAGAGGACCTTATGAGTAGGATATCATGAGTTTTCCTTCTTGGGGAGTCTAATATAGGAGCATTAGGCCAAGCTCATGATGAAGAAATGGAGGGACCTTGACAATGTGGTGGAATGACCATATGTTGAGATGGAAAACTAATTTTTTTGTTAGCATTCTAAATACTTAATGTAAATGTCAAATTAGAGTAAGTCAAACAATTCTATTTAGGGAGTTATTTTCCAATTCACTAGTTGTCTTTTCGACTTCCCTCATTTGGAGGGAAAGAGAAATGAATCATTTGTTTAAGTTTGTGAGTACAAGTTGGGAATCAAATTGGGATGAGAGATCTCTTCTCCTACCTTTGAGTTTGTACAATATAATTAAAGGAAAAGGAAGTTGTGTGCAACATATTTTTCATAAATATGTGTCCTCTTATCTCTGGTTAGAATTGTGTGTGCATTTGATTACATTTCATAATCCGTTCGACCATTTTTGTAGTGTTATTTTTTTTTAAATTTTATTATGAGAAATTTTTTTCATGTGTGCCTCTTCACCATGACCTTTGAACATATTTTGTGGCACCTCTCTTTTTTTGCAAGAATAATTTGTCCCTTCAACTATAATTCGGATCGTTAAATTGAGTGATGTGAATGATGGATGAGGAGAGGTGGGAGGAGAACATTATTTGACTTATATATCAAGCTATACTATGTAAGAATCGGTCCTGTAGAGGGTTGAGCCATTTCTCCTTTCAAAATATCGAAAGCAGATTTTCTAGAAGCACTGTGAAAATATTTCACAACTCCTATGGCTTTTTAAAAAGAGCGTTATGAAAATCTGTTGCAGCACCTGTAGCCACGTTTTTTATGCACTTTTTTGAGTCAAGTTCTCCTTTCGGTCTACCTTGTGCCACCAATTCATCTCCCCATAGGCATGATACTAGTCATGGATAAAATTTCAATTTCATCATTCTTCTCCTGCAACTCACTCTCGAAAAATTGACATGTGTTAAGAAAATCCATGACCCATATGTACAAAGCTAATGAGAAGGAAGAGAGATTACTCTCGACAATTTTATTAGATATTCAAATGGATCTCTAGGAAGTGGTTTCATGAATATACTTGTAATCTACTAGTTAGTGCCAATATATTCAAGCCTAAAAATTTGATCAGCAACTTGGTCTCTCAAGAAAAGATATTTAATAGGAATATGTTTTTTCTTTTAACGCATTGCATGATTCTTCAAAATACTAATAGCACTGTTTATCATACATAATGGGAATATGATCATCGTGTTCAAATTTGATATCCTTAAGGTTTGTTTCATCCATAGGATCTAAGTACAACACGTAGTTGTTTCTATATACTCAACTTTAGTTGTAGACAATGAAATAGAATTCTACTTTTTGCTATCCAAGATACCAAACAATTACGCAAAAATAATATTTCACCATTTTTTTTATTTCTATCATCAAAACTGCTTGCCCAATCTACATGTGTATGCTATTAGATTGAAATTTTTTCTTCTTTCATACCATAGACCATAATAAATTGTGCCCTTTAGATATTTGAAGATTATTTTCACTGCATTTGCATGGCTCTCCTTGGGTGAGATTTAAATCTAGAAACCAATCCTATAACTTGCATAATGTTAGGTCTCGATGTTATTAAATATAGAAGACTTATAATCATGGACCTACATGTTGTTTGGTTTGCGTCAGGGGATTCATCACCCTTGTTCAATTTGCATCCTGTGACAATGGGTGTGCTAATGGGTTTACAATCTTCCATGCCAAATTTCTTCAAGATTTATTTTAATTATTTGGTATGAGATATGAAAATACCTTTATCTAATTGAACAGCTTGTAAAGGAAATCTCAAAATATTTCTACATGTCTTATGAAAACTACTAATCCATTTGAACCACATCACTTCCAAAGATGATATCATCCATATACAAAACAATGATGATCAGATTCTTATTATTAGATTTAATATAAACAGTATTATATGTTTTTCCCCTTTTCAATCCTTATTTTCATATATATCTATCAAACCTTGCAAACTACTTTCTTGGAGCTTTTTCAACCCATATAGTGCTTTATTTAGTTTACATACAATTGAAATCCCTCTCACTACTCAATGTACACTTCCTCGTCTTGATCACCATTTAAAAAATCTAACTTGACATCCATCTAATATTTTTTTTTTTGACTTGCAAATGCTAAAACCATCCTCATTTCTTCTATTCTATCTACATGGGGAAAAACATTCTTCAAAATCAATTACTTCTAGTTATGCATACTCTTTGCATACCAATCTGAATTTATTTCTCACCACTTCTCCATGTTCATTCAACTTATTTTTAAAGACCCACTTGATACCAATGACAATTTTTCCTTTTGGAATAGGGACTATTTCCCATGTGTCATTTTTCTCTATCAAATCATGTTCCTCATCCATTTCCTTGACCCAATATTAATCTTCACTAGATTGATAAAAAAATTAGGGTTCTACTTGGGATAGTAGTTCCAAATTTGCATATTCGGGAGTGCTAATGAATTTACTTTAATTTGAACTTTCAATTATTTATCTCTAATTATTTGACTTTTAGAATTTTTTCTTGTATGTACATCGATGTGGTTTTGTCCTTCTGAGGGTCCATTTATTCTTCTTCTTTGTCCTTCTCTTCTTGTTCTTCATTTTCTAGATCAATACCTGTTGTCTCATCTAATTTTTCATTTCATTGAGATTTCTCTACTTTTGGAAATACTTCTACCCTTACATGAATACATTCCACTATCTCTCTTGATGTTTTTGTTGTAACACTTGTGTCTTTTGCTTTTGAATGAGTAACCTAGAAATATCCCTTCATTTTCTTTAGAGTCAAATTTTCCCATATTGAACTCATTCATCTTTATATAGAACTTTCTTCCAAAGCCTTTTAGATGTTTGACTAAAGTTTTTCTAACTTTTTATAACTCACAGGGAGTCTTATCACTATTTGGTTTGAGTTGAAAGTTTATTGATAAATAGACGATTATTTGAGTCACTTCTCCCCAAAAGGTGTTTAAATCCTTTGATTCATCAATGATAGTTATTTCCATATTTTATACTGATCTTTTCTTTCTTTCCACTACTCCATTCTATTGTGGGGTTTTGGCTACTCAGTATTAATTCAAATTTTGTGATCCTCATAGAATTCCTCACGTTCATTGGCGCTGAATTATCCTCCTTTGCCATATCTCAAACATTTAATCTTCAAGTCCATTTCATTTTTTACTTCAGCCTTGAATACCTTGAACTTACTAAGATATTCTTATTTTTATTTAATTACCATGATTCATGTCGTCGTTGTATAGTTATCAATAAAAGGAATCAAAATATTTCTCTCCTCTTAAGGTTTATGTTCTTGTAGGACCAAATATATATATATATATATATATGTGTGTGTGTGTGTGTGTGTGTGTGTGTGTACTAGCTCCAATGGTCTAGACAATGAATAATACTTTGTCTTGAAGTGGACTCTTTCCTGCTTTTTGAGCTAGCATGATTTACATGTAATCATTTGGCTTTGATAGGTTTGACATCCCTCTCACTACTTCTATCTTGTTTATTTTTAGGAGATTGTAAAAATTTATATGTCCCATTCTTTTATGCCATAACTAGGTTTCATCCAATTTTATTATGTATAATTTTACTTTTATATCATCAAAGACATATACATTATTGGGAGTTCTAATTACTTTGGTTGTCACTTTACTAGACTTGGCTTTCCTTATCTCACAATCCCTAGAATGAAAATGTGACATCATAACTTTCTCACACATCTGAATTACACTTAGTAGATTGTCCTTCAGACCATAAAAATATAAAACATTCTAAGCCTTGGTCACTTTTCATATGAGATGCCAATATCTCTTCCCTTTATCTAGACTGGTCCATTATTATCGAATGTGACACTTCCTCTTTTATCTTCCCTTAGAAAGAGAAATTTACATTTTTCCCATGTCATGTTCTTTGAGAAACCACTGTGTATATCTTGATTTTGAGCATATAATGTGAGTCCACATTCCTGAGACTTTTCTAGATTCCTCTCCCACCTCTTTTCATTTTCTTGGTGTTGATATTGTTTAGCGAACTATTCCCTAGGAAGAATGAAGAATATGCTTCTACATTCACTTGCTTTGTTTAAAAAATTATTGCGATCAAATATTTCGATCTCATTCATGAGGGGATAAAATGCATTATTTTTCCAACATAGGAATTCCTAGATCTAGTAATTGAAATTTGACACAATCTAACATTTTCATTTCTAATCAACTTATTGGATTTGCAGTTAACAACCTTATGTACAAAGTTATGACAATAGTAACCATAAAATATATTTGGGTACCTTAGGGCATATGATATTTTTTGAGAAGTGGTTATGTTGATCCTTTGATACCTTTCTTTTTGATCCTTCAATTTTCCTTTAGCTCCATACATGGAGATGATAGGATTGTTCCTTTTTTTAGTCATCATTTTGTCCATTTCTCTATTAATTTGACTGATCATTCCTTTAAGTTCATTTCTATAGCTGAGGGATTTTTCCTTTTCCAGGGATGATGAATTAGATTTACCCTTTGTAATCATGTGGGAATCTCTGTAACCTAGAACTACTTTTATTGTTGGTGATCTTTGGAAGTTGAGGATCTTATTTAGTTTCTTTGATCCTTTAGAAAATTTTAGGTTCAAATTTGTTTTTTCCTTGATTTTATATAAATATTTTCTTAAAGAAACAAACTATCCTTTGAACTATTGACATTTATTCTCCCATTTCGACAGTTGATTTGTGAGGAACTCCTCCTTTTTATTTTCCTCTTCAATTTGGATTTCTAGAGAGATGATAACTTCTTCATATGTATTGCCCACGGGGCTTTGGATTGACGGTGAATGGGTGCATTGTTAAGGCACTCCTTGCGATAGGTCACTGGTTCAAATCCCCCTGTGGGTACTTAGGTTAGTCTTAACGTAGAAAAAAAAAAACTTCTTCATATGTGTCTAGATATTTATTTTCATGCATATTAGATAACTCTTGCTTCATAGATGTATTCTCATCCTCTAATATATTGTGACTCTTTTGCTTATCCTTTAGTTACTATAGAATAATTCTTTAATTTGTTTTGCTTATTCTAATTGAATATTTTCAAGATTAAATTATTCTTCATCAAAACAATGATTACCTTCTTATTTATTCAAAAAATGTTTCCTCATTTATATGTTCTTCCTCTTGGTCATATTCAGTGCATCTAGAGCACTAATTAGTTTTTCTTCAAGATAAAATACCTCTTCAACTTCTTCCTTCAATGTTTGAATTATCTTTGTAATTTCATTCAATTTCTATGGCCATGAGTAGGCATTCATCATACTCCTCATCAGATATTTTTTATTGCTATCCTCATATGAGTTATTGTCCTCTTTGGTGTAGAAATTATCCTTTCCCTAAGACTTTCCCTTCTAGTATTTAGGATATCTACTTCTACTCTTTTGATCTCTTTATTTTTATTGATTTTATGCTTTAGAGAAAAGAAATTTAGAAGCAAAGCGACCAATGCTATTACAATTAAAACACTTAAGAGGAAAATTACATTTATATTTACCAAATCCCCTTTTCAACTTCCTCACAAAATTAGCTACCTCTGATTCTGTATCATGACTAGAGAAATCATTATGTTCATTAGTTTTCTTTGAAAATTTTAGGGTATCCTCCTTTTCTTATAACCTCTCTTTTCCAATCCTCATTTCATATGTTGTGAGAATTCCATGTAGTTGTTCCATCATGAGATCCTTGGTGGGCTCCAGTATTGCAGCAATAATGCTACAACTCCTAGGACTCCCTTATTTACTTTTATCAACCCGGTAGTTCGTAACAAACTTGGAAGCGACAGTGCTATATGCACAAGTACTAGCTCTTGTCGCGGCTGTCACTTGGTCAGCTAACACAGGTCTGCTAGGAGCTTAAGCCAACTTCTGTGAGCTCTTAGAAGAAGCTTTTTAGCTGATGGATGAAAGCTAGCTCAAAGGAGGCTAATCTACTTGCAGAAAGAAACTGAAAAGATGAAAGGAAATGCAAAACCCTAGCAAACCCTAGTTTTACCAGCTAACCCTACTGATGCAAGAAAAAGGATGAAAGCTACTGAAAAATATGCCACTGATTCTTGGAAAGGTAAAGTGCATGTGTCTAAGCTATCTTTGAAGTGGAATCTGAAAAAGGAACATCTTTTTGTATTTTTGAATCATATTTGTGGAATTATCTTGCATGTGTTCGACTGTTGTTGACTGTGCAGAGGCGAGGTGAGGAATGGAACTGGAGAGGCGCTCGCAGGAGGTTAGGAAGGTGAGAAGAGGGCCTAAGGGGTCCCTAGCACCCTTCCAGAGAGTTTCAAAGTGTTCAGATATCAAGAAACCGTTTTCGTGAGCTTCTATAGGAAGTCTGCACGGGTTCTACAAGATGTTCCGAAAGGGAATTTTGGAGGGTTGATGGAGGATGAAAGGTGAAGAAGTGGGTATGGAGGTGAGATAAGGGTGTGAGGAGGTCCAGGACTTGGTGGATGGAGCTGAGGAGTAATGAGGATGGTTGGATTTCTTCAAGGAGGGTTAGAGCAATGTTGCACAAAAATATGGAGATTACGACAAAGCAAGAGAATGTGGCAAATGTAAGGCAAGAATCCAAGTTAGAGGATGGAGCAGGTGGGATTGATGGAGTAAGGGTAGATAGAGAGGTATTACAGGTTCTCTGCAAGTTATTTCCCAAACTAAACAAACAAAGACTCGAAAAACCAAGGATCTAGCTACTTTAACCTAATCTGACCTAATTATCAGCAAAGAAAATGAACAGAAGTTTATTTGCAAAGAAATCATGTGAAATAGCTATGAAAACTAAGAAATCATGAACCTGAGCATGTAGTCACAACTGGTATCAACTTCTGCAAATGAGAATCTAACACTAACAATTGCATGATGAAGCAAAGACAATGTTTTTGGTGGCGACAAGGACACCTTGGTCTCAGCTCATGGTCCCACAGAGGGAGAGGTGAGATCAAGGGTGCTTGATAGCCCTTTTCTGAAGATCTTCTCTATTACTAACCTATAAAATCAATCTCGACATGAAAATCCTTTTTAATCATCAACAATGACCTAGGTAACTGTTGATGCCTCGAAAATCGCTGCAACAACATTGGGGGATAACCACCCGGTCCGGACCTTAAAAGCAGCTCCTTTTCCGTTTGCTGTGGTGGCTCCGACTGTTCATCTAGGTCCAGTTACCTTCTCCCTATTGCTATTGGTTTATAATGTATCTTTAACTACCAATAGATAGGGACATCAGATCACTTCTCCTTGCTAATCAGGCAAGAGAATGACCCTTAAGCTGATTTGGGTTCAGCCAAACCACAACTAAAATTTTGCCTCTTTGAGGAGAGGACTTAAAAGAATGTAGATTTTACTCTAAATGCAAGCTTATTCTATGATGTAAGCAAAAGAAACTAATCTAAATCCTATCTCAATTAGGCAGATATAGATCTAACCCAACTAAGAGCAAGATAATTAAAATATTGGGATTTAAATATGTCTTGTTTGTTATGAATATCAAGTTAATGAAGTAATTCAATTAACTGATATTATGGTTACCAAAACACATTCTATTGAGACCTTAAAACTTGAAATAATAAATCAACAACATTCAGGAAGTAGTTCACAAAATGATATTGATTATCAAATCAATAATTCCAATAATTGAATAATGATGTGTGGAAGTAGTTCACAACACATTATTATTTAATAAATTGGTTTCATAAGATAAATTTCAGAGTAAATAGTTACTCTGAAATGAGAAATTAATTCATAAAAACAGAGATACATAATAACAAGATTGTGACAAATTACCCATATTAACAATAGTGCACAAACATGAATAAAATGACACATTCATATCACCACAAAATTAAAACTGATATTTGAAACAATAGTATTAGAAATACCAATTTATTGCATCCATTCCTCTGTTCTTGGTCTCCAACAACCCTTTACATTGCTTGAGTTTTTGTCTTTAAAACCAGAGCCACAATAGTGCAAACTCTGCCCCTCACACATAATTCAAAATACAAAGGGAAAATCCTTAATAATTCCCAGATCTGAGATTTTTCACTCCTCCCTCCTACAACTCTAAATTCCAATTACAATAGTGCTTTTAGAAGCTCTAAAAATGTTAATAAAACCCTCTATGAGTTAATATTTAAACTGAATGTGTTATTGGACAAATTTATTTACAAAATGCGATATTGTACATTTTATGCATTTTTTAACCCAGGCTAGATAAATGATGAGATTTCAAAGGAGTGCCATTTTCAAACCAGTTGACCAAATGAGATGAAACAAGCGTAAATGTGAAGCTTATAAAAAATCGATTCTAACAAAGCAATCAAAACGAGAATCCAAAGAAAACTAAAAATTAACAGAAGCATAGGGCAATCAATTAAAATAAAAATAAAAAAGGTGCTTAGCCAAAATTTTTATAGAAAGGGTCCCCATTATTGAAGTGAACACATCAATAATGGGGGGGTTGTGTTTTTTAGCACAACAGTAACCAAGCAAGATTTTCATCTACTTAACAAAAATTATTTTGCAAAGACATGAAAAACATATAACAGTACATGAAGGAGGCCTTGGAACTTGGGTTGGGCCCAACCCCAAGAGCTACAGGCTCCTAAGAAAAAGCTCAGAACTAATGCCAAATGAAACTGCTTTCCATTACTCAAAAATAACCATGTCACAAAGAAAGTTGTACAACAGAAGCTACAAAATGAGCTGAAAACTAACAGCACTATAGTGCAAAATACAACTGCTCAAAAAGTAACCTACGAAGGCTGGAAGCATTCCTTATTATACACTACGAGGGCCTTCAACAGCCCTCCTTAACTCAAGGGGCTCGGCTGCTCAAACTGCCAGTGATCAGTCACTTTACACAAAACTGCTTGGCTGCCCTTGGGAATCCTTCTCGGTGGCCTGCTGAGCTTCGAGCTGACGGTGGAGAATTTGAGGAAGGGGCCATTTAGTGTAGGAGACACCCTTCCTATGAATCCTCACCCTTGTTCCTTCATTCTTGGCTGTCATCTGGCTCATAAATGCTTGGCCTTGGTCCAAAATTTGTCCAAAAATCTGCAATAACCACGTGTTAGCCTTCTTGGTCAAGTGACTATTCTCATTCGTTCAAATATAATAAATTTACTCAAAAAACATGCATAAACTATTAAAAATGGTGGATTGATAAAGAACAGTTAGGCAAAATGAGCCCAATAAGTTACCCAATTTCGAGGCTCATCATCACCCCCCTGCTAAATGGGTTTCTCATCCTCTGAGCAACTAATCCAGCTCATCATCCTTGATTTCCTTGACCGCCTCTCTCACATCCCAGGCCTCCGAGGTGATATCTTCTTCGTGGTCATGAAATCCTGCTTTTCTTTCCACTTCCTTCCATTGCCTGTGTTCCTCCTCTTCTTTGACTCCTTCCAGCATCCCCAAAAGCAAGGGAGGACTGAACTTTAGGTTGATCCACTTGGCCTGTAGATTTTGCATTGAATGTTTATAGAGGTGTACTCTTGCCAAGGCCTCCCTCATCCTTGTTGGGGAGTGGTACTATCTTATTTTTAGGCTGTGGGACAGTGTGTTCCACCTCCGTGTGCAAGCATGAATGCAGTTATCCCCCAACAGTCTTTCCATGTCCTCAAAATGGGCTATGACTTGAGCTTGTCGTTCAGTGTAATCTGGTAGGGCCTGAGAGTCATTGGCCAAGTGCTGGTGGGTGTATATTAATGTTGAGGGATCCTCTGGCTCTGCTCTGATCATTAGTGGTTCCCTTAGTTCCCTGTCCATAATATTTCGGACCTCTACTGCCCTCGTTTCTTCATGATTTAGCCAAGAGGCCATGTCCATAAGTTGCACATCCCCTACCACAGCGTTGGGGTCCCACGAATTCATGTTTGGAAGGACCAAGTTATGTAAATAAAACTCTTATAATTTGGCCTTGTCTTTTGATGAGCTACTGTCACATAGAGCCATGAATTGATGGTAATTTTGAAATGGCATGGTGCCTCTTTGGGCCAAGGTGTTAATCTGGAACTGCAACCATTGATCCTTGAGGTATAGGGCATAGGACTTGGTAGGTTACCTACACTACATGGCCTCTACTACCCAACTGGCCATGCAGGCCAGTTGGGCTTCCTCTTCTTGTACATACTGCCTTAGAGACTGTATCTCCTGTGTTGCATGCAACTCCTTCTCCTGCAGTTGTTTTGTTAGTGCCTCAATTTCAGCCTGCAGCCCATATTTTTTCTGCTATTCATCAGGGGTTTCTTTGTCTGCTGGAGGATTTTCTTGTTGTTGATGTTCTCCCAAGGTGTGGGGCCTATCTTCCTTATAGTGTCCATGTAGTTGTAGCTATTGTTTCAGCAGTTCGTTTGCTTCCTGTAGTTTGACCCGCTGACTACTTTCCACATGCCTTACCATAGCCAATTCCTTTCTTGCCTCCTTGAGTTGTTCTTCCAGGGGACCTATGTCTGCCACACCCTTGGACTTGGTGATCTTCATCCAAGTGTGAGTCCTCACTCTCTCTTCTTCTAGTGCAAAGAAAAGTGGCACTGCGAATTTCTGGGGAATTATCTTTCTGGCCTCTAACAGGTTATAGTAGGAGCCCAAGCTAGGCTAAGGGCTTGGTTCCAAAATTTTCTCAGCCTTTTCTTCTTCCTGTGATGATTTAGCTGCCTTTTCCTCCAATTCCTCGGTCTCCTTTAGTTTAGCCAGTGTTTCCTATAGAACTGTCTCAACTTCCTGTAGAGTTGTCTTTGAATCTATCATTTTAATCCTTTCTCTCCAGGTGGATGTTTTCGGGCTTCCTCATTCATAGGTGATGGATATCTTTGGGGGAGAAACCTCTTTTTGTTTAGTTGTGGCGTCCACAATGATAATTGGCTCTTTTGACTGTGGTTGGGGTCTGCCCACTTTTATCCATGTGCTCCGTCTTGCTTTAAAGTACATGGATGTCTCCCTTTTTCGCTTCCCTTTTTGTTCTGGAGATGTGCTTAAGGTAGCAAGCATAGCTGCTGCCTCTTTGGCCAATATCTCGAGTGATTTATCACCTTGCTGCTCATGTTCCCTGCTTCCTGTAGAAATCCTGGTGTCAACTGTTTCTGTCTATTTGGCTGGATGTGTCTTTCCTTTTAGTTTCTGTGTATTTTCCTTGGTTGTGCCCTCCTTTATTTGGACTTTTTCAGTCCTCTCTGCTCTACTCTGTAATTGTTTTTCCTTGGGTGTTTGTGCTGTTGTTACTCCCACTATTTTAGGCTCATTAAATTGGCCCTTTCCCCCTTTCTCTTTCTGTCCTTTTTGTGTTTGTTTGCCCTATATTTCTTTAACATCGGTTTTCTCTCCTGCTTTAATGTGTCCCCCTTCTTCACTGCTAGATGAGATGAGCTCCTTGGCCATAATTTTAATATCGTCATCTATGGACATGTTTCGGAAAGTTTCCCAAGGGAGGGGGACAATGTAGGTGTGGATGGCATCTTCCACTAAAAGTTTGATGAGCCCATGATGGGCTAACTGATCCAGTGTTCCTTCATTCAATTTTGTGCCACATTTAATTAATGACTGTAGAAGAAAATAGGGGATTCTCAACTTCTTTTCTGGAGGTAAATCCATTCCATGTCTTAGTTCACTCAGCAACCTAAAATGATAGCTGTAGACAATGTTGAACCTCCCTTCACAGGTAATGTATTTCATGATTTGGAACTGACTTCGTTCCAGAGAGGAGGCAAGCTGGCTCTCCTCACCCCATTTTTGTCCTCTACAGGATGTTCCTCGGGTAGGAAGAATGCTTTCTTGGCAGCTTGGCCCAATGTCCTCTCTTCTTTGCTCCAAGATATCCCTAATGGAAAACTAGTAACTCGACTAATAAGCTCAGGGGTTAGTTCTAGGGTCAAACCCCTAAAACTCACTATGGCCAGTGTCTTTGATTTAGGTTTCAGGGACATTAAAAATTCCTCCATTATCTCATTGTCATGGCCCTAAATTTTGTCACAAAAGGACATCCAATTGGCTCGGGTGAAGAGGAATACCACCTCAGGATGCTCGTGCAACTTACTGGGATCCGAGGGTTCTTTCCTGATAAACCCCCTGGCATGGTGAGAGTGTTCTGTTTTATGCTCTAATCAGAAAAGGGAATGTCGTTTATGGATTCCTCCCCTGAACTTGGAGAAGGAATTTCAACTATTAATTAGCACCAATTCCTTGGTTATAAGGCTGTTGTTGCCCAGAACTCGGTTGTCCATTTATGAAAGGATAAGTTGGGTTTCCACAGAGAGAGTACAAAGCTCAAGTTTTATTCCCAGCATACATACAAACATGCGAACTCAAATTCTTCATACACAGGCTAGCCCTCACAGTTGCATATCTTTCCTACCAGATAATTTTTTAACAGGAACCATGGAGGAGAATTTTGATGCAGAACTAACTGAGAAATTCCATGCAACACACAGGCAAACTGTTATTTCCAACTCATAGGCAGATTTTTCTCTGACTTCTCCAATTCAAGACAGTTCAATTCACCACCTTTTTGAAACATACCATGCATGGAAGAGTGTTTTCGAGCCTACCTCTCTCGAAACTCCAAATTCAATGAAGAAAAGTCCAGGCTTCCCTTCTTTGGAAAGTTGTGTCGTTCTTCCTATAGAGCACTTCCTGTAGAAGACGCACCAGTTTCTGTAGGATGTCATTGCACCTTTGAACGAGCCCAGTACGCGGGATATTTTTGAAGCAGGCTAAAAAAGCGGTGGAGAACGACGGGTTAACAGATTTTAGAAGAAGAGGACGCGTACTTTGACCGAGCTCATTGCAAGTGCAAATGAACAACGAGTGGTGAGAGTCTTCAGCTGAGAATATTTTAACTACGGCACAATTCGTGGTGAGGGGATGAGGTGGCCAGACTGAACCGTTGATCCAACATCATGACCATCATTTCTCTGCATGTCTCTGACAGCCATCACCTCCCCTCTGCTATTAACCACCGCCACCACTGCTAGTCCCAACTATTTTCCCCGACTGGACACTCCACACGTGTCAGTTGCACTTCTCATTGGCAATTTTGAACATAACTGAGCTTGTTCGGATCCACCGAAGCTATGTAACTGGCTGAGGGTGGCCAGTTGACTAACCACCAATCCCATTCAATCCAAACCATTTTAACAGGCATGCAGCTTTCGAAATATAGTTTATGTAATTGACGAATGAGTTTAGACACTTACCTGCGTGGTAGTGGATGCATTATGTAGACTTCGGTTCTTGGGACCATTCCTTCGCTTGCTCCTGTCTCGTGCATGGGTGTTAGAACCCATTCCTTCATTTGTTGATGTTGTATGCATGAGTTTTGGAACCCGATCCTTCCGTTGTCAACGTTGCATGCACAGGTTCTGTTTGGTTTTGGCTGCCGAGGATGTTTTCACGTCCATTGGTTTCGGCTGTCCCTACCTCCAGAGTATGTCTTCCAGAGGGATCAGCTGCGACAAGATTCCTGTAGGATGTCCTGTAGCAGCTTCTCCTCCTGGGATGCAGGCTAAACGAGCAGGGCTATATTGCTGATGAGGGATTCGTTGATGAAGATTCCACATGGAGTTTGACAAATAGGGTGAGCGAGACTTTGTTACTTGACTTGTCACTAAAAATTTTTGTTGTCAATCTGAGGAAAACAAGGTTTCTTGTATGACTATGCAGGAACACATAACCAGGTGGGTGATGACGGTGTAAAGAGATGGAACAGGGTGCCATATGGTAATGGGTGGAAACAGGGGTGGCTGCAAGCCTAAAAAACAGATTCCAACCTTCAGATTCCCCTCCAAAATTTATTTTGGCTTTCTTGAAGGTTCTACAAGATGTTTCATGTAGAAGACATAGACTTCCTATAGAAGAGGCAGAGATTTCCCGTCAAAGGTGAAATCTAAACCCGAATGCGATCAAATCCTAGGAAAGGTGAGTGGTCATGGGGGAAGTGTCTATGAGGGTGTTTTGTAGCTTGGTGCGGACCCCTATCCTTGTTTTGCGCGACCCTCCTTACCTGCAATGTATTCCCTGCAACTTGCAATCATTTCACAAAGATTAGGCCTGTTTCTTTTTCTTTTTTTGAGAGAGACAGCTGGGGTGCCTCCATGAGGTTTTCACCCTCACTGTCTGCCCTGAGCGCCTCTAAGAGGTTTTCACCCAAGGATCTTTTTATTCCATTTTTCTATGTTTTTTTTTTATGCTCAAGGTGTGGGTGGAGTAGACGCAGGGCCCTGCTCCACTACCAGCACTGATTTGTCCAAAGTTTCAATGAACTCCTGCCTCAAAAGGGGTCTCCTGTAGATTTTCATTCGATGTCCATTGAAAAGCATTGGGATGGATTCTTCATCAATGGTCCTGATAAGGACTGAACCATTGCCATTGAATTTTTCCACTGTATATGATCCTAACCACCTTGTTGTAGGTTTTAACCCCGTACAGAAATTACCTGCATACGAATTCTAAATCACAGGAAAAATAAAAATGCGAGAGCATAACACATAAAACACATATACACAGAGATTTCTCACTGG
>APFE030197021.1:0-13433 GCA_000404065.3 Pinus taeda | reverse complement strand
GAGCTTCTGAACGTGGAAAACTTCTGTGGATGAATGCCAAGGGTCCATAGGGACCTCACCTAGCCTCCCCAACCAGTCCCACGCTTTCCTCCCTTCTTCATTCAAACTGCACAATCAAACCCTAATAAGTACACAAAACACAATCACTCCACCTACTTAATGAAAAAGTATAAAAACATGTCTTTTATAATGTCAGTAGTTTAGATTCATGCATTTTCACTTGTTAGATGTAGTAGCAGCATTGGTAGAAGTATTACTCATCCCCATTGCATTATAGAGATTAGACTAGTCAAGTTAGGGTTTCCTAGGGTTACATGCTTTGATTTACTTCTAGTTCATTTTTGTCAATTTGCTTAGTCTCCTTTGAGCTAGCTTTCATCCATCATTGATAAAGCCTCTTCTGTGAGCCTATAGAAGTTGGCTTGAGACCTAGCGGACTTGTGCCAACTGACCAAGTGACAGCTGCGACAAGAGCTAGTACTTGTGCATATAGCACCGTCGCTTCCAAGTTTGTACGAACAACCGGGTTGATAAAATGAGAGACAGGAAGCCTCAGGAGTTGTAGCATTATTGCTACAATACTGGAGCTCACCACAGGGGATAGCCTTTCTCTAAAGATATTCTCTATTATTAACCTATAAAATCAATATCAACATGAAAATCCTTTTTAATCATCAACAATGACCTAGGTAACCAAGCAGGATTTTAATCTACTTAATAGAAATTATTTTGCAAAGACATGAAAAACATATAACAGTACACGAAGGAGGCCTTTGAACTTGGGTTGGGCCCAACCCCAAGAGCTACAGGCTCCTAAGAAAAAGCTCAGAACTGATGCCAAATGAAACTGCTTTCCATTACTCAAAAATAACCATGTCACAAAGAAAGTTGTACAACAGAAGCTACAAAATGAGCTGAAAAACTAACACCACTATAGTGCACAATACAACTGCTCAAAAAGTAACTACGAGGGCTAGAAGCCTTCCTTCTTATACACTACGAGGGCCTCCAACGGCCCTCCTTAACTCAAGGGGCTCGGCTACTCAAACTGCCAGTGATCAGTCACTTTACACAAAACTGCTCGGTTACCCTTGGGAATCCTTTTCGGTGGCCTGCTAAACTCCGAGCTGAGGGTGGAGAATTCAAGAAGGGGCCATTTAATGTAGGAGACACCCTTCCTACGAATCCTCACCCTTTTTCCTTCGTGCTTGGCTGTCATCTGGCTCATAAATGCTTGGCCTTGGTCCAAAATTTGTCCAAAAATCTGCAATAACCACGTGTTAGACTTCTTGGTCATGTGATTATTCTCATTTGTTTAACTAACATAAATATACTCAAAAAACATGCATAGACTATGAAAAATGGTGGATTGATGAAGAACAGTTAGGCAAAATGAGCCCAATAAGTTACCCAATTTCGGGGCTCATCAATCCTACATCTCTTCAATGGAGGATATATTGGAATTGAATCTCAAGGGAATAGATCTCAATAATTTCTAAACCAAAACTTCTTCATTAAGCTTTTCATTAAGGCCCCTAATGGTGTTAGCTACTTCATCAAATTTCAGAAAGAATTATGCATGCAATAGTTTCATTCTCATTCATATTTAGACTTTCAAACTTCATTTTATTTGTTTGAATTTTACATTTCCTTACCTTAGATTCTTCTTTGTAGATTTACTTGAGCTTGTCCCAGACCTCCTTAGAATATTTACAATGCATTGCCTTGAAAAGTTAAAATTGATTAAGACCAAACATGATTTCATTCCTTTACTTTGGATTATTTAAGTAGGCCCTTCTTTCATCGAGATCTATTAGCGGAGTTGTTGGAAATGTGTATCCAAATTCAACAGATGTCCTTGCATCGACACTAAGAGATTTTAGGTAAGCTTCCATTCTTATCTTCCATAATACATAATCTTTTCCATCAAATATTGGTGCTCAATTTGAGAAAGCGCCATCTTGAATGGACATTGATTCCCTTCAGATCTACCTTCCAACTGTTAGATTGTTCTTGAAGGAACTTGCTTTGATACCAATTATTGGGAATCAGGATAATACTGAGAGGGGTGTGAATCAATATTATATAATTTTTAATAATTATTTAACCAGACAAACACATTCAATCACATCATGATGCACAATTCTAATAATAAAAACCACAAATCCTATTAGATTATGATGTAAACGCAAGCACCAACCTCAAATTACATCAAATTATGTAGGTATAAACCTACAAGAGGCTCCAACCCCCTTTTCTTTGCAAGCACCAACTGCCACTATTTGTAGCAACTAGCCTACTAGAGGCATCAACCCCCTAATATTTATAGGCACCAATGTAAAGGAGACTCCAATCCCTTGATTTGTAAGAACCAACCTACTACAACCACTTAGATCTCTGTTTTCATTCATTTTAAAACTCAAATTTGATGCACATTTAATTAAGGTTCATTGACACAATTGTTAAATGTGAAATTTGCTCCTTGTTGCTATATAATTGGCTCTTCTTTCTTTTATTTTCTGACTCAATTTAGGTTCCTCATAGTTACTACATATCACACCCCCTAATATGCTCTTTGATCTAGTTTCTTTTCTGTAATTAAACATTTAATGATTCAGATGTACAATTCTTTAAATTCAAAACCACTTCTCTACTCAACTTTGTTATAGGATTAGCTTTTAACTACAAATTAAAGCTTTAGATTTGTTTCAAATTTTCCCCTTTTTCACTCTGCTACTAAACTCCTTCTCATCTCATAGTTTTCCTTAAACTTTTTGCACTAATTTGTATCATCAACAACTACAATGTGCTATATTTTGCATGAGAACTCAATCTTATTGTTATGACCTCACATTTAAAAAATATGGAACCTTTTTAATTTTTGTCCCTCTTGGAATTTAACCATATTCATGAATTTTGGTGTTCATGAACCAACATTCCATTCATTATAATAACAATTTTAATGCCAAATTTGTTAACTAGTGCTTTTCCTTGGACCATCAACAAGTTCCACATTTCCTGTATATCCCAATGTCAATGTAGAATTGGAAACTATCAGGAATGTTTCCATCACAAGTAGTTGATAGAATCGAAGATAGGATATCCAAACACGAATCCTAAAGGATCTCAAACATTTTATTACTAAAATATTATCACTGTCCTGATACTAGGATAGACTTCAATCAACAGGGATGTTCTTATTTCTCAGACACATTAATAAATGATACTTCCCACTAATCACCACCTAGCACTAACCACAAGCCTCAAAGATTTAACCATGGGTGGTGGTAGTAATTGTAGACCACTAGATTATTGGATGGTATTCTTCCTCTGAAGATGAAAAATGTTGAAATATTTTAACACTATGAAGTTTCACAAAACATCTTCCTAGCATGAATTTTTAGGTAGGCCACATCATCTGCCATGTCACTCCCATGTTACTCTCTACCACATGTCATGTCAAGTCACTACCACGTGTCACTTCAAAAAGGGTCCACTTGGCCACCCAAAAAGGTCAAATCTACCTACCACATGTGATGACCATGGAGTGTCACATGTCATCTTGTACACATCACTGCCACATGTCATCATCTCATCGGGCCACGTCATTAGCCTGCGACCTATTTCTACCACATTGAACCTCAAAACGTGTGCCAAGACTTTCCACCTACTGCTCACTTCCCATTCTTTTGTGTGTACACTGTTTGGTCTAGGAACTCTAATAAGAACTTGGGTTCTTGGGCCATGCAACCTGTGACCAAGGGTTGTGACTAGGGGCCTTATCATCCTATTACTTGTTTCTCCCTACTGACCACCTATTGTTATTGTTTGCAAGTCAAATGGAGAAGGTGGTCTAATAAGTGATTGCAAACTTAAGCCCAACTCCCTATGATCATGGTCTAGAACTCGCGGCTTACTAATCCACCACTCGCTTACCCTTTTACTTTCTCCTGAGCTTCTTTCAAACTTGGCACTAGTCTAATGGGAGGCCCACACAAGAACTAGAATAGATGGAACCGTGCTTGAACTACAACACTTTAAATTATTGTTTCTCTTCATTCCTTACGATTTATGTCAAGAGCCATATACTATTGGAAATTTCATGGATAGGGTTATCCAACTAAGAACTTGGTGTATTCTTTGGAATAAAGTACATATAGGAAATGTTCCTTCAAATATAGGATGCTCGACAAATAACCAAGACATCAATAACAACATAAGAATCAATAATCTCAACAAGCTCCCCGTGCACTTGACATCAATCAGTGTACTTGATATTAATGACAACGAATTTCCAACAACTGCCAACACACTCAACATTTAATTGGCTAATTTTCATCATAAATTTTAGGGATTTCTAGGATGGTAGGTTGATGAGGCCATGTACTTCCAATTAGTTTCTTAAGTATTTTTGGATGGGAGGAGATTCATTTGTTATTTATGACGAATTTCCATTGGCCATTAATTGAATTCATGATATACTTGCAGTGTTTATGGCTGCCTTGTGGACCTCATCATCATTGAAGAGTGACCTATACATGATGTATATTTTAGGATAGTTGGATATTAATTTTCTAGTACATATTTATGGTTGATATATGGTAGTATAAGTAGAATATCCAACATGAAAATACAATCAGTAAACTCTAAAAAAATGTTGTTAAAAACAATACTTTAGACCTTAATATGTATTTAAAGCATGTATATTGGTAATACTACTTGTAGATGATCACATATTTGGAAATGGCGACCAAAGAGATAATATAGAGCTAACAAATCCAATAGCCAAAAACAAGAAATGCAAAGTAGGGTAAACTACCCACATATGATTGTGATGACCCAAGGATTTATACTATGTTCCTATATCTTTAGTTTGCATTAAGATACTAAAGAATCACAATTTAAAATATAAGTGAAATGAAAATTTGGTTATTAATGACATCAAATAATCTATTATGATGGTCAACTAGTTTATATGTTATTAATGAAGGATTAGGTAGCGATAAGTGTTGTTATTCTAATGCAATAGATAATGGTGTGTGGAAAAGAAGAAAGCTTGCATTTGTTAATGGGGATACAAATTTCTTGGGTTCATCACCCACAATAATTGTTCATGCAACCATTTATAAGGTTTTGATTGTACCCATATCTAGATGCACTAAGGAAAATGAATAAATAAGGGTGAGGCGAATGTAATATTGTAACCACCCCTCCCATATTTACGTAATTTCACTGCCATGCCAAGGTAAACATGAGACGAAGAGTTAATATGACATGACCTGACCTCCTATCTCGAGTTAAGGAAGTGGAGCCGATAAACTAACCACATACTGACAACTCACCTCATCCCTTAGGGCTACAGGGAACTTAGGGGCCAAATGACCAAACCCTAAGTTTGGATCCTTTTCACACACTTTAACCCCCAACCACATGCATGACAAGGACTTCATGTGGTTATAAACCTCCAACCACATGCATGACAAGGCCTTCATGTGGTTATAGGCCTCCAACTACATGCACAAGCCTGCCTAGGTGCTGTTGTGAGACAAATTGTCTAGTCTAGAGGGTGCGGTCTAGAGATATGAGCCTAAATTCTAGGTCATCCTCCATAACACTACCCAAAACTTCCTCAGACTTCTTAGAATCATTAATGAAATGAAAAAAAGTCTAAATATACAAACTTGAAGGTAAAATTTGACCTAGACTTCTTAGAACATAACAAACATTTCGTCAAACACATGGAAAACATGTAAGTTACAGGTCATAAATGCATATATGATCATAAAAGTATAAGATTCATATGAGAATCACAAATAAGGCCCTATGCCCTCTCTACATAGTTGCAAAAACACGTATTATTCCATACATTAATCAACTAATCAATAGCTAAACAATTCATGACAACCGCCATAGAAGAAAATCATCATGTGAACAACATATAACCAGAAAATAACTAATGTATAAACCATGGAAACACAACCATAATGTCACCAACAGATTTCCAAAAACAATATAT
The DNA here is from genome assembly GCA_000404065.3 of Pinus taeda. Classification (NCBI taxonomy): domain Eukaryota; kingdom Viridiplantae; phylum Streptophyta; class Pinopsida; order Pinales; family Pinaceae; genus Pinus; species Pinus taeda. The sequence goes on along the minus strand of APFE030197021.1, from coordinate 7,417 downwards.
ATGAGTAAAAATGGAATAATAACTCTTATTAATAAATGAAGATGCCAACCAAGTTAGGGATTTCCATGTAGTACTCGACCATAGATTGGGTTGAACCAAATTGCTCTTTTATCCAATCACCTCCGTGCCATATTCCAAGCATGAATGTGGGATCTCATGGAATAAACCAAGACAAATCAAACCATGGATTCCAAAGGCCAAACCACCTCATCCCTCAACTTGTGATTGTACCTCATAATCAGGCATCATTAACACCAACCAAATTGGTCTCTACCCAAGCTATCCAAGGCTTTAGGAATTGGTAACTCAACCCATAGCCTTCCATGGCTCCAGAGAATTTGTCTAACCTGGCTCTAGGGACTAGTAACTCAACCCACCAAGGGCTCTAGAGCATTTGTCCCAACCTAGGTTCTAGGACTAGTAACTCAACCCAATGTTGTTCAAGGGATTCCACACTGTTTGTTCCAAACCACATCCATGAGGAATTACGAGCACCAACCAGAAATAATCAAGTAGAGAAACCCACAACACCACGTTTATTCAAGAAATGGTAAGGCAAGGCCCAAACCACTCTCAATACGATAAATCCTCCATGTCAATGAAAGAACATAACTAAATATCTAGTGAAAGTAGGGGGTTTTTAAATTGGGAAGTTGAATTGGATCATATTGGTAGGAGGTTAAATAATGTGATTTTTAGAGGGATTTTCCAATATTTAGTCAAATTAAGGGTATTGTTTAATATGCCACAAATGCATGTGATATGTCAGAGTTTCACTAAGTGAATCCCCCATGTTTCCTCCTCATGCAATTTTTTGACCTTTCATCTCCCTTTTCTCCTTGTTTCCTTTATTTCATAAATAAAATGCCAATTATTGCCACTTTTACTTTTCTAATGCCTTTGCTAATTTCGATAGCCATTAATTAATCACTAGTATACCCATCACTATGTTTTTCCCAACATTAAACTTGGAATACATATCCCATGACCTTGGTCTTATTTTTATTTACATTGGAAATTAGCCAAGGATTTATATAACCCTTCCCCTTAGGGGAAGACCGTCCTCGGTGTTCAATGACACTTATAAACCATAAAAACACATGTTTCCCATGGAGATTTATAACACATCTTGATGCAACATTTACATCATATCATACTGCTGAGACCATGCCCATCATACCATGAACACCATACCACTTATTGGATCTTTATAACACAACTCAATGTAGTATTTACATACATACATACATACATATATATATATATATATATATATATATATATATATAATATATATATATATAGATATATATATTCAAAACACAACATCGAAACATATATCAGAATACATATTCTCAACTAGAAAATAGAGAAGGATACATAGCCTATATCTGATCATCCATTTCCCATGTGGCTTCATCGGGCCCAAAGTGCTTCCAATTTAATTTAACTTGCTTGATTCTGAAGCATGAGCATATTTTGCTGAAAAATGCACAAAGGTTTCAGCTAAAATTCGCCTTCTTGTTCCACCTGCAATATAAACCATTCAATCACATGATCAACATGCTTGACATATATTTTAATCAATCAAACATGGAAAACGTCATGGAATTTCATCGTCAACGGTAGTGCAAGTCTGTAGGCCACTATTCCAATTCTCTCAAGGATCTTGAGAGGCTTGCAATACCAAGGTGCCAACTTGGAACATGATCCCATGCTCAAGGAACTCCTCTTGGGCTTGATGTGGAAGTACATATGCCCCCCAACCTAAAATTCATTGAATGCCTTGTGTTGATTTGCATAACTCTTCTAATTGGCTTGTCTTGCCTTCAAATTCCTCTTAATAACCTACATTTTTGGTTGCATCTCTGCCAACCTATTTGGTCCAATCAACAACGATCCGAACTTAAATAGGAATGCAAAAAATTACAGATATAATCATAAATATAGAGATGCAATAGAAAAACACTTCATTTCATTAATAGAAAAATATTGAACTATGCTTACAAATAGAATGAAAATAAGATATATCAGGCGATGGTAGCTTATCTCTGAGAAGAGATGTGGCGGTTACATGCCAACTAAATTGTGCTACAATGAGGCTCAGGGGCCTATGTATTATTGAAAAGCATGAGAAAAACCTAAACAACCAAAAACCTAACCCCAAAAGATGTAACACCAATATTTTATGGGCCCCGTTGGGGTTAGTTGGGAAGCCAACTGCCCGGGTTCGTAACTAGGTCATATTATCTCAGTTTGGTGCGTATGATACCTTGTTGGAAAGGTCTCTCTGATTACAATAGGTTTTTCCACAAGCCCTTGCCTACGGATATTGGACTACAATAGACCTAAATAAAGAGTCGTTTAGGGGGTCAAAACTACTCTGAAGTTGAGGACCCGAAAAACTGCTAAAAATAGTAAATGCTGAAATAAACAAGGAAACATATGAAACTAATTGGAGGGTATAGGTGGAATAGGTGGGTTTCCACCAATATCCACCTCAATCATTCCTCCCCCCTTAGGAAGAAATGGTCCCCATTGTGTGTATAGCCTCCATGAGGTGAGAGAATTTATGTTGAACCTGGTCCCTAGTGAACCACTTGCCCTGGTGAAGGAGTTGGCCTCTTTAACAACTTGATATAGTTCTATCAATGATATAATTAGTTGTGGCATGTTCCATTTAGTTCGGGTTAAAATCTGTTGGTGTGATATGTTCTACAATGTCGGATGTGCCCAACAATGGTGGAAAGTATGGCTGAAGGTAGTGTACCTTGAATATTGGGTGAAAACCAAGGAATGGTGGGATGCTAAGCTTGAAGGAATTATCACCGATAACCTTGATGATGGTGTATAATCCATATCGAAGTGAGCGAAGTTTGTGGTGGTGTCCAGTGAGGTGTTCCTTCTGCAAATGTAGCCAAACATTATTTCCCACGTGGAACTTATGTTAATCATGGCATTGCTTATACTTAGCATTGGCTTTGTCTAATATATCATGGACCTTGTGGTGGATGTGTTAAATACGCTCAATGAAGATGATAGCCCTTTCAGCTTTAGAATCAACATGAGTCAAATATTCCTAAGTGGCTACAAATGGTATGGCCACATCAATGGGACATAATGGATGAAATCCCAGCCCTACCTAAAAGGGGCTATGTGTAGGTTTTAACCCCGTACAAAAATTACCTGCATACGAATTCTAAAACACATAAAATAAACAATGTGAGAGCATAACACATAAAACACATATACACGGATATTTTCCCCTAGATCCCAAAACCGGGACTACCAGCTTGATTTTTAATTATGTTCCTTTCAATGTTATAATACATATTTATACATGCTGAAGCATCCAATACCATGGACCGAAAACCATAGGTAGGTTCGCCCAACCTAATATAGGGTCCATAATTATTTTTCTTGGGGCACTGCCCTGGACCCATAGAGGGGGGCTACCCACCCCCCTCAAACCCCCCTGTGACCCCCCCTCTACACAATCGGTGCAATGAAGGGGGTCTCTGCACCCCCTCAAAACTCACCGATTAACTACATGGGCTAGTCGTGGAAATAATATATCACAACCCAACATTCTCCCACTTGTTGTTTTCTTTCCACAGGGGGCCACAAGAGAGCTTAGTGATTTATCCAGCCCTGCCATGCCCATTGTTTCTCTACACCAAGAGAACTTCTCAAAGCTCATAGATTTTGTCAATGCATCTGCAGTATTCTTCAAAGTGTCCACCTTTACCAAAAACATATTTTTTTCTTCTATCATATCCCTCACAAAGTGATATTGAACATTAATGTGCTTTGTCTTTGAATGAAATGCAGGGTTATTTGCCAATAAAATTGCACTTTGGTTGTCACAGTATATCCTTATAGCTCCCTGTACTAACCCCATACTTGAACACAATCTCTACAAACAAACTACTTCCTTGCTTGCATGATTGGCTACCATGTATTATGCCTCTGTAGTTGATAGTACCACTACAAATTTTTTCTTACTCATCCAACTAACTACACCTCCAAATAATTTAAACACATACCCACTTGTAGATCTTCTCTGATCCAGATCTCCAGCACAATCTGCATCAACAAAGCCATGGATATCCAAAACTCTGTCCAATCCTAGTCTTCCTTGGTAGCACAAACCATAATCACTATTGCCATGCAAATACTTGAATACCTACTTCACTGATGTCTAATGCTCCTTCCCTGGTTTTGACATAAACCTGTTCATTACTCCCACTTCATGTGCAATGTCTAGTCTAGTATAGACCATCGCATACATCAGGCTACCGACTGCACTTACATATGGAACACGGGACATATCCTCTTCCTCTTCCTGTGTCTTGGGACATTTTTCAGTAGATAACTTATAACTACAAGAATAGGAACCTTCACCGGTTTACCATCCTGTATATTAAATCTCTACAATATTGTCTCAACATACTTCCTCTGGTTTAACTAGAGCTTCGTCTTTGCTTGATCTCTTTTAATTTCCATGCCCAAAATATAGTTTGCAACACCAAGATATTTCATGTCAAATTTGGAGGACAATTGGGTCTTCAAATCCTGGATAATTTCTTTGTCATTTCCAACCAGCAACATATCATCCACATACAAGACCAAATAAATAACATGGTCACCAATTAATTTAAATTACACACAGTGATCTGCTTTTCTTCTGGTAAAGCCAAGTCCCCGTATAAATATATGAAATTTCTGATACCACATCCTTGGTGACTGTTTTAGCCGATACAAAGACTTCTTTAACTTGCATACCAGTTATTTCTTACCCTTCACCGCAAATCCTTCAGGTTGCTTCATGTAGATTTCCTCTTTTAGAACCATGTGAAGAAATGTTGTCTTCACATCCATTTGTTCTACCTCAAAATTAAAAGCAACAACAATAGATAAAACTAATCTAACGGAAGTTAACTTGGCAACAGGAGAAAAAATATCACCAAAATAAATTCTTGGCACCTGGGAATAACCTTTTGCTACCAACTGAGCTTTGTATTTCTCCACTTTTCCTTCTGCATTTGTCTTCTTCTTAAACACCCATTTTCTGCCAATGGGTTTCCTTCCAGCCAACAACTCCACCAGATCCCAAGCCTCATTTTTGTGCAAAGATGCCATTTCATCAACCATGGCCTATTTCCAGAGTTTTCCATCCTCTAAATCTACGACTTCCTTCACAGTTCTAGGATCATCATCAGTAATAGATAAAGCAAAATTTGAACAGAAAGCAGATGGACTATACCTTTCTAGTTGCCTTCTTTCTCGAATTGATCTTCTCACACCCTGAGTTTATGGCTCTTCTCTTCTAATTCCTCCTCTGTTGTAGAGTCTGATTCTTCCTTCTTTAGCTCAAACTCTATCTTCTCAGATTCCTTTGGTTGGACTTCATGTTTAATAACATCTTTCACCTCTCTGAGAACCACATATCGACTATACACAACCTTCCTTGTTATTGGGTTCCAAACCTTATAACCCTTTAAATCATCCTTATACCCAATAAAGATGCACTTTTTAGATTTACTATCCAACTTGGTTCATTTCTCCTTTGGACCATGTACATATGCATCACATCCAAATACCCTCAGATGTGAAAGAGAGAGTTTCTTACCAATCCATACCTCTTGTGGAGGTTTATCCTCCAACGCTGATGAAGGTGATCTATTGACTAGGTAACATGTTGTCTCCACCACCTCTGCCCAAAATTATTGTCTTAACCCAGCACCACTGAGCATGCTTCTTACCCTTTCCATCAATGTCTTGTTCATTCTTTCTATAACTCCATTTTGTTGAGGTGTATATGGAGTATTCTTCTATTGTGATATACCACACTTCTTATAGAAATCTTCAAATTCCTTACTGCAAAACTCTCCACCGTTATCTGTCCTCAGCACCTTTATCTTCTTCTCTGTCCGGTTTTCCATCAGAGCCTTGAATTCTTTAAACCTGTCAAAGACTTCAGATTTCTTCTTAAGGAAATATATCCATGTATTCCTTGAGAAGTCATCTATAAATTATACATAGTACACAGACTTACCCAGTGATGGAACCTTCATAGGTCCAAACACATCACTATGCACAAGTTCTAATATATGTTTCACCCTCTTACCACCAGAGGGGAAACGCACCCGATTCTGCTTCTCATATACAAAATTTTCACAAAAATCAAAATCCAGAGAGCTATTACTCATACCTTCTACCATACCTTTACCATGAAGTATTCGAAGGCCTTTCTCTCCAATATGTTCAAGCCTTTGATGCCACAACATGGTCTTCTCTCCAGAGACCACTAGATTTTTTGCTCCACTTTCAGGAACCACAGAATTGTTGCACCCATCAACAATCGTGCTACCTTGTAGCTTGTACAAAGTTCTAATCTAAACTCCCCGCATCAATACCAGTGCTCCCTGAACCATATTGTAGGTATCCTTCTTGAAGACTGTTTTTACACCATCATCATCCAACTTGCTTACAGAAATCAAATTTCTAGCCAATGCAGGAATATGTAGAACACCCAGAAGTGTTATAACCCTCCCACCTTGCAAATTCAACTTTATTTGTCCACGACCAATGATTCTAGCCTTCCTATCATCCCCTAAGAAGAAATCACCACCATCGTATTTCTCATACTCGCAGAATCACTCTCTATTGGGAGTGAAGTGAAAGGATCCACCTGAGTCAATCAACCATGCCTCATGATCTACATGTGTACTTGAAGAAGCCAAGTACACATCCCCACCTTCATCTGAGGTGGTTTTCACCTTTACAAAAGGAGCATCATCAGATCCCTTTCCTTTATCAGGAGCTTTAGATTTAAACTCCCTTCTGAGGTGCCCTTCCTTTCCGCATTTCCAGCACACCACCTTTATAGGCTTTCCTGGAGATTTAGATCTTCCTCTAGATTTAGATCTCCCACTCGATGACTTATTCTTGTTTCTATTCTGGGACCGTCCTCGGATAGACAAGGCATCACCATTCTGGTTGTCCATATTTTTCTATCTCATCTCCTTCGTCGGCAAGGCTGAGACTATTTCATGAAACTGCAAAGCAGTTGCATTGCTACCTATTGCAATAACCAGACTATCCCACGGATTTGGTAGAGAACACAACAGACTGATGCACTTATCTTCATCTGAAATTTTAATATCAATAGATGATAACTGACTTACCACAGTATTAAACAAATTCAGATGCTCTATCACCGATTCTCCATCTTTCATCCTCAAGTTATACAGCTTTTTCCGCACGAATAGTTTATTCACCGGAGACTTAGATTGGTACAAATTCCCTAACTTGTCCCACAGAGCCTTCGCTGTAGCTTCCCCTGATACATTCAGCAATATTGAATCTGAGACACACAATCGTATTGTGCTCTTTGCCTTCTGATCCAACTTCT
>APFE030197020.1:116526-141209 GCA_000404065.3 Pinus taeda | reverse complement strand
CCTTTGAGGGGTTTGGAGGACGGAGGAGTCAACCCTTGAATCTTGCCTTGGAGGTGCCATTGGTGTTGGCTGCTACTGGGTGGCCATTGGGGCCTCTGCTGTTTGTTCCCCCTGTACCTATTGGTCCTTTTGTTGCTGGTCCTGTTGGGGTGGCTGCACTTGTCCCTGTTGTGCCTGTGGCTCTTCCATATCCTTCTCCTTGCCTTTGCTCTGAGCTTGGCCTGTGGTTTGTACTGCCACTTGATGTGCTGCAGATGATGAGGCAGTTGCTCCTGCTTGAGGTTTTGGCAGAGTGGATACCTGTGGAGGAGATTCCAACTCAACCATTTTCAATAGATGCCTTCTAGCTCTTTCATTCAATTCTTCTTGAGTGACTGGTTCTTCCAGTGTGCCCCTTCTCCATTTTGGTTGGTTGGCATGTCTTCCAATGTAGGGCATGCTCACATGGTCATAGCTAGAGAGCTTGTATTTTAGCCTTCTTAAGGATATGGTCATATTAGGGTCATAGGGCTTCCAAAGGAAGCTGGTTTTCAGGCCAAGGCATTCTAGCTTTCTATCTGCTTCTTTCCAGCCTTCCCTTTTGTTCAAGACAAGGTGGCCCAATTGATTTTTTACTTTTAGCTATGCCTTCTTGCCCTTTCCTGCAAAGTGTACCATATCAGCATTGCCGAATTGCCTGAAATATTCTAGGGCAAACAGTCTCATAGGCACATACTTGGGCAATCTGTATGGGTGTAACTCACACCCATATATTCTGATTACAGTATAGTGTTGGTAAAAGTACCAATCCCCTATGTTGTATACCTTGGATAGCTGCAGAATCCTCTGCATCTCATCAGTCAGTCTTGGAGGAGGCGAGCTTAGGAATAAAGACATGGCTGGGTGGATGAAGAGGTCTATGAACTCATAGTAGGTATATGGAGAGTAGGTGCTGCTATGAAATACTGAGGTCCAGTACACTACTGACCTTGGATTGCCTTCTGCATCTGTTCTCTTAACAACGAAGGAGAACTTCTCATGTTGATAATATAGAATAAGGTGGTAGATGTAGGAGGTGTATCTGAACACCTTCTCTCTTGACAGGTTCAAGAACTGCTCATGCATCTTATCTGAAATATATGTGGCATAATCATAATAGATTGGACTCTTGCCAGGGGAAAACATAGTCATCATGACTAGTACAGTTTCATCAATAAATTCAAGTGATTTGTACCCCAAGATGGAACTGATCATGTATGCAAGATCTATACCCAGTTGATTGAGGTAGCCATCAAAAATAGGAGGATACAACACAGTGTCAGAGTTTGTAATGAACAATTGGTTGAGCTTTATGATCTGTGCATCTGTTAGCATCTTAGCTCCTTGGTTGATCAAATCCAATAGAGACAAGGGGACCAATTTCTTCTGGGTCTTGAACTGCAGCATCTCCCTAATGGCCTCAGGAGTTATGTAGAATACCACTGAGCTTGAAGGGTCAAGCACAACTCTTTGCATGGGATCATAGCAGACAACACATAGATGAATCAGGTCAGGGAATTGGTTGGCCTGAGGGAGCTTGAATATTGGGAGGAAGGAATCCCAAATGCCTAGTATGTCTGTCCCATCCTTATGTTTGGCCTTAAGCTCATTCAGCAGGTGAAGGTGGAACTTGCATTTTGATGAGGAGTCCTCTAAGATTTGGTAGTCCAAGTCTGCCAAATCCTGCCACTCCAATTCTCTCTGTGGGGCATTTAAGGGAGCAACATTGAGGGCAACTGGTGCAACTGGAGTCTCCATGGTTACTTGGATTCTGTTTGGCAAATAAACTGTTGTTTCTTAGGCCGAAAGAGCACTACCTGAGTGAAGAGGGAAAATTGAGAAATGCAGGGTAACAGGGCAAGTCTGCAGCAATTGAAATACTGTTTTAGTTCCTTGAGGAGGCAAGTTTTAGCCTTTAACAGACCTTTCTCGACAGTTGAGTGTAGGTTCCGGGTTTTAGTTCATGACTGCGCAAACGAAAAATGCGGGTTTTTAGTGAAAATTCAGTCTAAATGGCTCAGCTAGTGAATTTTGACTGTTAACTTTTCAAGAGGGAGCTGGGTGCAGGTAGTTTTCTGGTGAATTATGTGTTTTCTGCGCTCTTAGTGAATTTTTGTTATTACAGAGAAAAACCAGTTTCTAGAGAAGTTTGCATGGACAAATACCTGGTAAATCGATGGCCTGGGTTGGAAAAGCAGGTGGGTAGGCGCGCTGAAGATCTCTTGGTTGTTTCGAGCAGGTTGGTGAAGTTTTGGTCGTAAAACGCATGCAGAGGGCGCAGCAATGTTTTTTGAAAAAAGTGAAAAAAACGCACAAAAATTGACAAAATATGGCTTTTTCGGGTCATTGGCGCCTTTTTTAAATGACGTCAGCATGACGTCACTAGGTGGGTCAGGGTGGGGTGACGTCAGCATGACGTCACCAGTTGACATGGCGGCCTATGACCGGTCCACAGGGGTGGTCAGGTGGTGGTCAGGTGGCGTAATGGTGGACAGGGCGCGCGGTCGTTGCACTGATGCAAGCAGTGAGAGGGCGCTGATGTCGGCAGACAGGTGGCACGATATCGGACCACCTCTTATACGGCGAGGAATCTGTCAGAGGGGGCTCCGATGGAATTTGGAGGCGACGCGTGGACCCCGCGTGACATCAACGTCTGACAGATATCGGACGATATCTATCGGACATCGGGGCCGGTCCGAAATTTGCGTCGACCGTTGGATTTGAAAGGCTTGATCAGATGGTCATCGGGCGAAGGATCTGCACGGAGGATACGGTCATCGGGCGGGGATTAAAATATCATTTTCCTTGGAACTTGCGCCCGGCGGGACCCTTCGAAATATTAAAGAATTTGATGGTTTTGCAATGTATTTCTTTGTTAAATCATATATAGCCATGAACTTTGGAAAAAAGGTGAAACTATGGTTTATCAATGATTTTTCGCAACATCGCTTAAGGTATTAAAAACTTAGGATAAGCGGGTTTTTAATGGGATTTCATAAAAAAGGCGCAAATTGGTCTCGACCTTAGGATAAGGCGAAGAAAGTGGGTTTTTGCGTATATTTTGCTTTTGAGCGGGTATAAGGGTGCAAAAAGGGTTTTTTCAAGGGTTTTTAGGCAAAGTGAAGGATTGAATGGGTCAGTGAGTTCTGGGGAGATAAGAGGTTAGGCTTGGGTTCTTGAGCTAACCAGATGTTAATTCAACCCCCTAGTACTAAAACATATGGCTATAATGCCAAGGAAGGGATATTTATAGAATGCTTAGGGTTTATACACTATGGTGTTATAATAGTAGGGAAAGGGAAACATAGGGAGCTAGATAATAAAGGTTAGAGGTTAATATGGACGGAGAAGGTGAATGAAGAGTGAAATTACTAAGTTTTCTTGAAAATAACTTAGTTTAAAGAGTAGATCAAAATGAAAAGAACTTTACACAAGAAATGTGGCTTCTAAAGGCAATAAGGACCAACATAAAACCTTGAATTCTTTCATAATCACAACTACTGAAGGGAGGTTAGTAATGAGTTATGAATCAGGAAAAAGGGAAGTTAGACATGCTTCACTATGTTGTTTTCCTTGTATTTGATTAGCAAAATTCAGCTTGTTAGGAACACCACTTCTGCAACCCCATCTACCTACCCAACTACTTTGCCTAGCATTTTTTGTTTCTTCTTGGAGGGTGCACTTGGACTTGCAGACCCTTCATGTGCCTTTTCTTTTCCATTGGCTTCTCCCTTTGATTTCCTATCTAGCACTACCCTTATTTCTTCCAAGGCCCCAGATTAAGCAGTTGGGAACCTTATTTTCTCTGCCTAACTACTGATCTGCCAAGATTTAAACAGATTGGACAGATTTCTTTCTCTATTCTACAACAGAAAAATTGAAACATGGCATGATCCAGATTAGGCTGTTGGACCATCCATCAAAACTTTAATAGTCATGAAGGCATGTACACACCTTGCTTTTCCTTGAAAATATGGGATCTTTATACCAGCAAAGCAGATCATATTTGGCATTTGAATTTGCCAATCATGAAATATGAAACCTATTGGTATAGGTATCCAGCACATTCATATCAGTGGCCCAATGTATTCCCAGTAGTGCAGGATAGGATTGTTGTCATCGACAATCTTTATCACCTCAAATCTACAAGTGCGCTCGCACCTTCGATGTCTACCATTATTCCCTACAATCTTCCCATCGGTAGGATCTTCTGTTGGTTCATCATTCACAATTGAATAGGGGACCATTGCAACACGGGCCGACCCATACGCTCCCATGTCTTCTTTGGCAGTACATTCACGTCCGATCTTAGATCCAGAATTACTTGATCCATTTCATACTTCCCGATTTGCGCAGTCAGTCTCATTTCCCTTCCTTTTCACAATGTGTGCTTCCCAAGCTTTCAGACTATGTGCTATTCTCCTGACCCAGTGCACCTACTAATAAGCTCTTGTAGTCCCTTCACCCCTTTACTGTTGTGCAGTAGCTTCATACATGTCTCCAGAAAGGTAGTGAGCATTGAAGGATCCATCCCTAGTTCTAGTTGATCCTTACTACCTAAAGTGGAGGCCTTCGTGAAGCTCTTCTTAGTTTCCATGAATATCGCCTTCGCGGCATGCCTACAGCTACAACACTACCTCTAGGAGGATTAACTGTTCTTGCCACCATTTTGGACCTTGAACTGAAGACAGTTGCAGCTCCTAATCTCCTTTTCAATCACCCTATCATGTTTGCAAGTCGAAGGTTGTCCAAACCAAAGAAGAACTATTCCACCACCGAGCCCAAGGGGTTGGCAATGGTGTACGTGCTCCAAAGATACCAACAGTATTTGCTCGGAGGACATTTTAAGATGTATACCGACCATTCCCCGCTGAAATACCTAGTCAATAAGCCCGTGTTAGGGGGGCACATATTCAAGTGGCTCTTATTGTTCCAGGAATATGATTTTGAGGTTGTAGTAAAGTCGGGACACCTAAATGTAGGACCAGATTATTTATCGTGCATTGAGATGGCGAGGAACCCACTAATCTAGCGGAAGGATTTCCTGATGCACAACTCTTTGTGGTGTCCGTCACGGACGGGCACTTCGAAGATATAATCCATTTTATGACAATAAGGACTTTGCTGAAGTAATACTCTGTCCAACAAAAGAAGGAATTGGTGGTGCATGCGGAAGATTTTTCTATCATTGCGGGGCACCTATACAAAATGGGAAATGATGAGATATTGCAAAGATACATACCTGAATTTTAATGAAGTTAGATCCTCGTGGAAGCACATGGGGGCGCTGTAGGAGGACACTATGCAGGATGAGCAACTACACAAAATATTCTCTTCACAGGGTTGTGGTGGTTGAACTTACACCAGGATTCGAAAGCACATTGTAAGGTCTACGATATATGTCAAAGGACTGGAAAACCATTGTGAAGGGATGAGCTACCATTAAATCCACAAATGACACTACAACTGTTTGCAAAATGGGCAATCAACTTTGTGGGACCAATCAAACCTCAAGGAAATATGGGTGCGTGCTACATAATCACCACAACGAAGTATCTAATGCAATGGGTGGAAGCACAACTGGTCAAAGACTATATGGCCATTAAGGCTGCGAGGCTTTTGTTCAAAAGCGTGTTGACCTGATTTGGCTGTCCGAAAATCTTAATGAGTGATTGTGGAACATATTTCCTAAATGAAACCATCAGCGCACTCACCAAAGAGTTCCAAGTGTATCATTAGAGGAGTACACCATATCACCCACAAGCTAATGGGACTGTAGAAGCTTTCAACAAAATACTAGAGACTGCACTAACCAAAGTGTGCAACGCGTAGTGAAACGAATGGGATCTGCACATTCCTGTCGTGCTATGGGCTTATAGGACAATGTGTAAGAAACTGACAGGACAAACACCTTTCCGGTTTGTTTATGGTGTGGAAGTTTTCATGTTGATGGAATACATCGTACCTAGTCTGCGAATAGCAGTGCTCATAGGGATGATGAACTGTGAAGCTCTAGAGGAAAGGGTCGCGCAATTGGAAGAACTTGAGGAAGAATAGTTTTTGGCTAGGTTTCATCAGCAGGTACAAAAGCTGCGTGAAAAATCCTGGCACGACCACCATATCAAGTTGCGCACCTTCAAGGTAAATGACTTAGTGTTGTTGTATGATAGTAAGTTTGAAAATTTTCTGGGAAAATTATGAATGCATTGGCTGGGACCATAGGTGGTTAAGGAGGTTGCAGACAGAGGCATGGTCCACCTAGTCAAGTTGAATGGAGAACCCTTCCTAGGCAAAGTAAATGGCAGCCACTTGAAGCCCTACATGGGTGGCCTGGCTATCTGACTAGCTGGCCGAAGCATAGTCTTCCAACTCCAAGGTACCAGAAAGAGCCGTGGGACTATAAACATACATAGAAAATGCTGGTATAGATGTAAGGGAACAATTCAGACACAGAGGGACCAGAAGGATGGATGTAACAAGTTCAGTAAGCAGCAGCTCAGTGCACTGTGGACATCAGCACCATACGAGAACAGTTGGAGGGACTTCGTGGGAAGATTGCCACACTAACAGAGTGACTCGAGGGTGAGTCACGATTTTTGTGTAAGGGTTCTCCATTCAGTATGTCTCACCTGAAGTAGTATCAGAGGGTGCTAGAGCCAGGTTTCTGCACCCTAGAAATGTCTGATATTTTCAAGTGGTCTGCGGTTCAACCTTGTGCGCACGCTGCTACGTGCACTTACTCATACCTCGCAGCCTGGGATGTTACCTTTGCACAACCCTACCCAGGGGCCAAATAGTGTTATTACCTAGGTCTTTACTAGTAATCATATCCGAGTTGATTAACTTAGCTTATTGGTATGCTTTCAGTTATACTTAACAATATTCACAATTCATACAAGTGTGCGCATTAAATGAATAGTATAACTGTAATTCATATCCAACATATAATAACCCAAGACAGATACATGTAATTCAGATAAAACTTCTCTTTACTATTCTCTTCCTTCGGTTATAGACTCTATTCTTCCCTATGCACTTAGCTGCAGGGGCCCGCGCACTCAGCTACGAACTCTATTAGGCCTCTGCACACTCAGCTGCAGAGCCTCTTCCTACTACTATGACCCAAGACACAGATAGACTCTTCTACTATGGTTCACTATCTTATTCTATCCATTAGATTCCATGATTATATCCTCTTTACAACTTAGAGCCTTGCTCTATTTGTGTAATCCCATGGTCCATGAACCATGGGTAGGCAGACATTACATTCAAACTTAGGGTGGACAACCCTATGACTCTAACATACATTCCATGCCCGCAATTTGCAAAAAATTACAATAATATCACTCAAAACTTGGGCTTTGATCCCTAAAACATGGTGCTGGTGGATTCCATTCCCAAAAGGCCCCCAACACAAACATCATGAGTCACCCCTCAGGTCACTCTGTTGGGGCGACGATCTTGGCGCCAAGTCCCTCAAACTATTCTCATACAATGCTGATGTCTACAACAGACTGAGCTGCTGCTTGTTGAACCTACTACATCCTTGGTCCTAAGACCCCCATGTCTAAATTGTTTCCTTACATTTGTATCGGCATGTGTCGCATATGTTTATAGTCCCACGCCCTTGTTCAACTCCACGGTTCATGAAGACTATGTTATGGAGGGCCAGTCAGATAGCCGACCCACTCATGTAGGGCTTCAAGTGGCTACCATTTACATTGCCTAGGAAGGGTTCTCCATTCAGCTTGACTAGCTCGACCATACCTCCGTCTATGACCTCCTTAACCATGTATGTTCCTAGCCAGTGCATTCTAAATTTTCCCAAAATTTTTTCAAAGTTACTGTCATACAACAACACTAACTCATTTTCTTTGAAGGTGTGTAACTTGATATGGTGGTCATGCTAGGCTTTTTCATGCTGCTTTTGTACCTGCTGATGAAACCCAGCCAAAACCCCTTCCTCCTCAAGTTCTTCTAATTGCGTGAGCCTTTCCTCCAGAGCTTCATGGTCCATCATCCCTATGAGCGTTGCTATTCGCAGACTAGGTACGATGTATTCCATTTGCATGACAGCTTTAGTGCCATAAACTAACTGGAAAGGTGTCTTTCCCGTTATTTTCTTGCATGTTAACCTATAAGCCCATAGGATGGCAGGTACACGTAGGTCCCATTCGGTGCGTCTCACATGGTGGACCCTATTTAGCACCTCGCACACCTTTTCAAAGGCTTCCCCATGTATGATTTTTGGTGTGCTAGGTTTTATCATACTTCGTTATTCACACACTTGCTCTGCCTACTTCTACATGTTGTCCTCTTTTTCCTATTGTGAGAGCAGTGTGCGTTTATGCAGGTTGCGTATCGTACACTTCTGCCCATCTAGAAAGGTGGGTGCGTAGGCTATTTTTTCCATCCTACCTATCTTCCATCCTCATCTGAGGCTTCCCAAATCGTAAGTGCATCATCTCTCTGCATTCGTGCCAGTCCCAGAAACTCGCCTGGTGCGTACCCCACCATCTTGCGGGCGTAGCACGCAGTGCCCATTTCAAAGCATCAAAACACTATTGTTTTGGCATTTCTCTTTCAAATTTGTCCAAGATTTCATCCACCCCTGTTAACCCATCATACATAGGTAGATTTCTTACCTAGATTGTCACGCAGAGTAGTGATCTTACTATCATGTTGCAGTTGAGTGTGGTTACCTCGTGTAATCGGTTCTTCCATCATTCTATTTCCTCATCTAAATCTGATGTGCAAGAGCTTTCACACTCCCACGAAATCTGACCATCCACTCTAGGATTCACCCAATCCTTTTCTCGAGAGGTTATCTTGTAGATACAGTCTAGCTCGTTGTCGCTTTCATCATTGCACACTAGCTCTGTGTAGCGTGATGTTTCCATAGGGTATAAAGGTACCAGTATGCATAGTGACTTTTTCTCAAATAACATTTTGTGCTTCTACAGGTTTATGACTCTGTTCATATTAGTGGCCCAATATTCGTAGTAGCATGGGATAGGGATTATTGTCATCGAAAATCTCTATCACCTCAAAATCTGCAAGTGTGCTCACACCTTCGATGTCTACCGTTATTCCCTGCAATATTCCCATCAATAGGATCTTCTGCTGGTTTGCCATTCGCAATTGAATGGGGGACCATTGCAATGCATGCCTACCCATGCACTCCCATGTTTTCTTTGCAATAAATTCACGTCCAATCCTAGGTCTAGAATTACTTGATCCATTTCATACTCCCCGATTTTCCCAATCAAACTCATTTCCCTTACTGTTTGCAATGTGCACTTTCTAAGCTTTCGGACTACGTGTGGTTCTCCTAACCCAATGCAACTAGTGATAAGTTCCCGTAGTCCCTTCACCGCTTTGCTATCGTGCATGAACTTCATACATGTCTCTAGAAAGGTAGTGATCATTGAATGATCCATCTTTAGTTCTAGTTGATCCTTACTACCTAAATTGGAGGCCTCCATGAAGCTCTTCTTAGTTTCCATGAATGTCTCCTTTGCACGCTCCAAATCAAATTCAAGTTCCTTTGTAGGAGCCTTGTGAACCAATGCACTTTCTTCAGGCTGCTTACCTTTGTCATCTCCTATCATGATACTGCTTCAAATAACTATGTTTACATTCGAGTCCTCTTTGCGTGGCTCAACCCTCATCATTTGCAAATTTTGAGTCGGGGGAGGCCGGAGTACTCCTTTATCGTGCAACCTCGTTATAAGTGTAGGGTATTTATCTATTTCATGATCAAATTGGGTACAATATAAACATGATTCTTTCATTATATTTGTACAATCATGGGCATAATTCCCTGGCGCTCTGTAATTGTAACAAATCAGTTGTCTGCAACCTCTTCCTAGTCCCATTCCACCTCGATCTCATTTGTGCCCCTGAAATCCAGTGTGTACCATCCATATTGGATCGAGGGCTTGCATTTCGGTATGCACTCTGTAGGTAGGAGTCTGATCCATCATTAGCTCATAACTCCTACAGGTACACTCGTCATGGCCTATTGACCTGCAGAAATTATAGGACAATTGCTAGGACGTCTATGTATACTTCTATAGTAGGTGACAATTATCTGTAGTGTGTTTTCCTCCTATTTGACAAATCGTGCACCATTATGCAGGCATTGTGCTTGGTCCTACTTGTGCCTCTGGTCTTAATGGCATCAGCTCTCCTCCCGCCAAGTAATTCACAAAAACTGGAGAGTGGTCCTTGTCATGCCCCTGGCCTTTGCATTTTATGCACCATATCTCCTCGTGCACTTCTGGGCAAGTTGTCCTGTCTTGTTTCAAACATTACATTTCCAGACAAAAATTTTGTAGTTGCTCATGGATTTGTTGAACTCCCATGCTGGATCTTGTATTGGGGTCTCGTGCAGTCGCATTGCAATCTCCAAAGCTTCAACCTCGGTGGATAACTTTTGTTGTTATTGTGCCATCCTTAAATGCGATGTTAGTGATGCTACAAACCATGTGTGGTGTTGCCCATCTATCAAGGTCATTTTGGCATAGAAAATCATACTCTTTAGTCTCTAATCTAGATCCAATGGGGTTTTTCCTGGAAGCATCATGATTTCTTCAAACCCAATAATCAATTGTGTCTCTGACATTGACCTGCTAAATTCCCTGTTCAGCACGGCTTGGATATCTGTGATCCCCACGTTTGGATGGTCATTAGAATGCTTAATGTACCATGTTAGTTCATGATCCTACAACATGCTTACCAGTGTTGCCTTCTTTATATTGTCATCCACAAGTCCTTGTGCTTCCCATATGACCTTTACCACGAACCAAAATTGGTCCGGATCTTCGTTCCCTACTCCTCTAAATACTGGAAATGTTATCGTGCTTGCCAAATTGAACTATGGTGGTGGTAGAGGTGGTGTGGGTGGAGATGGAGGTGATGATGGGGAAAGCAGTGGTGGCGTAGGTAAGGTGGTATGCATAGAATTCGATGCCTTATCAAATTGATCGCGCTTCTCGGAGAAACTTTCTTGAGCTCTTCCTCACTTTTCGGCTGAGGTGAAAGCAAGGGGTTGTTTTCTATCTCTGTGCTACCTTCATTTATATAGATCCTCCCACTTTGCATAGCCCCAAACATCAATTTATTCGCATAACCTACTTTTCACAGAATAGCATTTTAATCCAAGTGTTCAACGATTTAATGTACTTACCTCACAGTCATTTGAGGAAGTGTCATTCCGACTCACTATAGTTGACGGTCATATCTACCATGAACTCAGTGATAAAACTTCCTATAATTCGATCGAGGTAATGGTTCATAGCACGTGCGATCCTATCTTTCAATGCTTCTAGTCTGCACACTAATTCTGGAGTCCAAACAAATTGTTTGTCAAGCCTACACCTCCCTTGATAGTCTGCTAGCTTCACCATCCACTCATACAACTCAGAGGGAAGAATGCAAAGAAAATTTCGTGGCTTTCCATATATAAGTAGTGCTCTAGCCACTATTCCTTTGATACTCCTGGATTCCTATTTTCCTGTGCCGCAAACTCGTGAATCTTTCTGTCCAATGACTTTTAAATTTCTTTCTTCATCGGATTCCAATGACATGACATCAGACATCCCTTATCCAGATCCTGAGCCCAACAACGAACCATTTGTTGGCTTGCTGGGGCCTGACCTAGGTTTAGAGGTGATTTAGCCAAACAAATCCTGGTACTACTAGCCCTTTCCACAACAGTCCATGGAGCACGAGGTGAGGTCTCACTTGAAGTAGTATGGGAAGGTGCTAGAACTAGGTTTCCACACCTTGGAGATGTTTGATGGTTTCCAATGGTCCACGGTTCAACCCTGTGCACATGTTGCTACACGCACTTACCATACCTTGCAGCCTGAGATGCTACCTTTGCGTAGCCCTACTCGGGGGCCGAACAATGTTATTACCCAAGTCCTTACTAGTAATCCTATCTGAGTTGATTAACTTAACTTATTTGTATGCTTTTAGTTATAATTAACAATATTCACAACTCATACAAGTGCACGCAGTAAATAAATAGTATAATTTCAATTCGTATCCAACAGATAATAACCCGAGATAGATACATGTAATTCAGATAAAACTTCTTTTTATTATTCTCTTCCTTTGGTTACAAACTCTATTCTGCCTTGCGCACTCAGCTGCATGGGTCTGCGCACTCAGCTGCGGTCTCTACTAGGCCTCTGTGCACTTAGCTGCATGGATCCACACACTCAATTGCAGACTCTACTAGGCCTTTGCGCACTCAGCTACAAAGCCTCTTCCTACTACTACAACCCAAGACACACTTAGACACTTCCTTTATGCTTCTATCTCATACTTTGCTCTTTCTTCCTTCACTATATTCTACATTTATTGCTTCGCTCTAGGCTGACATTACATTCAACACTTAGGGTGGACAACCCTATCACTCTAACATACACTTCGCACCTGCAATTCGTAGAGCTTTACAATAATATCACTCAAAATTGGGCTTTGAGCCCAAAACATGTTGTGGTGGGATTCCATGGCCAACACTCCACCAACTCTTATGTCCTCTCTCTTTGGTGCTTTGAAGAGCCAATTAGAGTAGAAGGAGTCTATTCATTTTGGGTGTCTAGGCCTTCAATTGATTATCTTTGATTCTAGGGACTTGGAGAACAATATAGACACGAAAGGTAAATGTTTTTACTAAAATTCCACCTAATGGAAATTATCCTTTTAATATCTTGTCTCCTTTCCTAACTTTGAAGGAATTACTCCTCCGTGTCATTTTCTTGGGAAGGTATATTCCATTTTCTCATGCAGCTTGTTGCTCTCACAGTGTTTGCCTAAGTATCACCATGAATGACAACTCAAACTCATAGACTTCATCAAAAGTGAGTTCTTGTTCTTCATGAGCCCCATAAATGGGTAATTGTATGGGCTCATTTTGCATCTTAATTCGACTTAATTCACCATTCTCATTAGTTTTTTGCATTTTTTTTAATATATTTATGCTAATAGAGTGAATTGGGCTAGTCATTTTGCCATGTAGTCTAATTTGTGCTTTATGCAGACTTTTTGGTCAATTCTGGACAAAGTCAAGGGATTTATGAGCAAATGGAAGCAAATACTCGAGGAAAACAGGGAAGAGAATTTATAGGGGGGTGTCTCCTTCATTTATGACCCCTTTCCTCGAATCATCCATCAGTGACTCGAAGCACAAAGGTCCACATTAATGCATCCAAGGGGTAGCCGAGCAAGTAAAGAAAGATTGTTATTTATCTCCTGTTTTGGGAAGCCAAGCTCCTTGATTTTAGGAGGACTGTTGGAGTACTCCATTTGTATAAATAATGGGGCTTAGAAATTAAGTAGGTTAGCTAGTTATTAGTATAATTTTCACACTTTCGTGCAACACTTGTTCAGCTCATTTTCGAGCTTCCTTTTTTGGAACAGTTTATGTAATGTGATTTTTATTTATGATAATGGAGATGAAACAATTTTTGAGCCAGAACTGATCTCTTTCAGAGGGCTGAAGCTCTTGGATTAGGGTCCAACCCAAGCTACCTAGCACCTCTTGCTTTGTACTTATATGTCTTTACTTCAGTTCACAAGTTAATTTCTTTTCGATAGATTTATTTTGCCTTGTTAGAATAGGTTGCTTTTGATGGTTTGTGTAGCTTCTTTTGTTTCAGTTGCTAAATTAGGTTAATACAAGGATAGATTAAGATTCAAAAAGGCACCAATAGGCCCTGATCTCTTTTCTCCCTTCCTAGGATCATGATTTGAGGTCTTGACACCATTGCTGCCACCAAAAACATAGTTTTGCTCTCCCATGCAATTTCTAGTGTGATGACTTGATTTGGAAAGATTAATGTATTACTTCAGATTCAGTTTCCTAGATCATTTCCTATTCTTTTACAATAAATCTCTCTACATGCTTTTCTATTCAAAGGCTACTTTTCAACATTTTCTGTTTGTAGGTCAGAAATTAGGTCAAGCTAGAGAGATTTATGTTTTCATGGTATAGTTAGTCCTTTCTTTGATCAGTTTTTGTAAGTAGATGTGCAAATCTCTTGCAGGACACCTCAACTCACCATACATCCATAAATCAGCCAGCACCAACTCACTTCTCGTAGATTCCCCAAGTCATCCGCAACATTTCACCAATCTGCCCTAATTTCTTCATTTTTCTCCATAAGCTTCCCTCTTACCATTTGAACAAATCCAACCATCATGTTCCCTCTTGATCTTCTTTGACAAGATCCAGACACATCAAAACCTTCATCTACCCTTCAATTACCCTTTTCCATAATTTTTCCATCTTCAAAACTTCCAAAAATTGCTCTCGGCCTCCTCCTGTAGATCCTCCTGTAGATCCCCTGCAGTCTCCTGTAGAATTCCCTATAAGTGGTTTTTCGAAATCCAATTGAAATGGAAGTATTCAGAAGGGTAGTAGGGGCTTCTTAGGACCTCTCCACACCTTCCTCCACCTCTACAAAAACCAAGTCGATCTTTCTTCACCACCCAACCTCTGCACAATCACAATCCGATAAATTGCAAGCATAATAATTTCAAATAAAAACACTCAAAAAATACAAAAAGATGTTCTTTTCTTATTTTCTTCTGGGAATATCTTAAGTATATTGATTTACCTTTTGAGTAGTCAATGGAACTCATCTCATTAGTTTCCATCTCTTTTTCTGCAAAAGTAGAGTTAGTTGGATAAATTAGGGTTTGCTAGCGTTCGCGTTACATTTCAGTCTTCCTTCTCTTTCTGCAAATAGAATAGCCTCTGTAGAGTTAGCTTTCTTTCATCACAATTAAAAGCTTCTTCTAAGAATTCATAGAAGTTGGCTTAAGCTCCTATTGATCTTGCACCAGGTGACCAAGTGACAGTCTGCAGTAAGAGCTAGTATTTGTGCATACAGCACTGTCGCTTCCAAGTTTGTTACGAACTGCAGGGTTCATAAAAGTAAAGTAGGGAGCCCCAGAAGTTGTAGCATTATTGCTGCAGTACTATTCATCACCGCTTTTTGGCATTGTTGTTGGGGAAGCTCTGAGTATTTTTTGATTACTGCTTTTCTTCTATTTTCTACTACAACATTCTGCTAAGTAGCTTATTTCAGCAAAAGTAGAGTAGTTGTTCTTTCGATTTCTGCATTTCCTTGCTTTCATTTCAGTTTTGCAATTTCCATTTTAGCAAAAGTAGATTAGATCTTTCAATTTTGCAATTTCCATTTCAGCAAAAGTAGATTAGTTCTTTCGATTCTACAATTTCCATTTCAGCAAAAGTAGAATAGCCCTTTCAATTCTGCAATTTCTATTTCAGCAAAAGTAGATTAGTCATTTCCTCGCTTTCATTTCAATTCTGTAATTTCCATTCCAACAGAGTAGATTAGTCTTTTCCTTGCTTTCATTTCAATTCTGCAATTTCAATTGAATAGGTTCATTTCAGTTAGTTGTAATTTGTTTGTTCAATCAATTTCAGTTTTGTAGGTATAAGCAAAAAAAAACAAAAATCACCCAAAAAGAGATTTCCTTTCATGCCTCGTAGGAACATAGATAATTCAGGGAGATTCCTACCCAACACCCCCACCACATCACAAAGTCACCCTTCTCTCTTCTTTGGTGGCAATGATCTAAAAGAACCTATAGGTCAACCACTAGAGATATACGAATATCCTATAGCAGAAGAAGAGGAAGAAACCATCCCTCCCAAGACCACGGCTAAAAACAAAAACGTTAGAGGGAATGGGGAAAGAGTAGAAGGTACCTTTCCCATCCAAGAGACCAATGGGGACCCTAAAATGAAGAAAATAAGTCCTTCAGCCTTACCTCACTTCCATGGGTTGACTACCGAAGATCATGATACCTTTTAGTTTGAATTTGTCGTTATCTATTGAACCTATGACTATGCAAAAGATGAGTAGAAGTTGAAACTGTTTCCTTCTACCCTCAAGGATGCAAAATTGTGTTGATTCATGGGGTTACCTGGAAACAACATCACAACTTGGGCTTAGATGCAGCAAGACTTTAATAACAAATACCGGGACTACTATAGGTCAAAGAATACCAAGGAAGAAATTTTCTGAATGACCATGGGAAGCGATGAATCCTTGGAAGATTATGAAGAGAGGTTTTAGCTCAGTTATAAAAGAGTCAGGTGTGCACTCAACCCCGAATCCCTGAAGTTGGTCCTGCTTAGAGGAGTCCCGTAAGACCTTTTAGATACCCTTCATTTGCTGGCTAAGGGGGACATCTACAAACTACCTTATGAAGACATAAAGACTGTGTTTAGAAACCATTCTAGGGCAGCCAAAAAGAGAGGTAGGGGAAGTCAACCCCTAGCCAGTACATCCTCATCCAGTTCATCCCTTAGAGGTGAATTTGGAAATCTGCTGCAATATTTCGAGAGCGAGATGATACAAACTCTTGCCATGCAAATGGATACCTTGCATATCAAAAGGAAACAAGAAGAAGTAGAAAGGGCCTTGACCATTTTTTGTCCTAGGTGCACCAGAAGGCTTCCTAGGAATGAATTTCCATTGAACTCTATAGAAGTGTGCTCAGTCTGTGAAGAATACCATTCTATGAATCAGTGCTCTTGCTTGCTCGGACTTAAAGATGGATACTAGGAGGTCAAAGGAGCCACTGAACCACTCTATTTCATGAACCAGAGAAGGCCACATGGGCCCAGACCTTACCAGGAGGGAATTCAAGGGATATCCTAGACATATTACAACCCCAATCAAGCCACTTCCATGCCTTCTTGGGGTCCCCCTACTCATCCTTCCTGGTCCACACTCCCTCCTTGGTCATATCCATCTCAATACCATGCTCAACCAACTGCTCATTCATTTCACTCTTATGCTCAGCCACAGCCTCAGTGGAATGCACCTCATTAGGGGCGGAGGCCCCAGTACAACTCTCCTCCCACTCTTGTGCCTCCACCAACTACTCAACCACAACCATTTCCTCCTGCTCCAGCAAGACGACCCCAAATACCTGCTCAACCAAACTCGAACCCGAATAAGAGACAAACCCAATAGGTATATAGTGGGGAACCTTTATGCCCGACCTATGCTGTGGAGATTCGGGAGATTAACCTACAATTTGGGAAGGTTCTCCTAGATAACTAGCCTCCCCAAAGGAGGACGAGGAAGAAAAAGAGGAAAGTGAACCAAAAGCCACTCCACCCTTTCCTGAGAGATTATTTGGAACAACACAACCTACCCCAGAAGAAACTAAACTTCTGGGAGAATTAAAAGAATTATGTGTAAAGATACCACTTCTCCAAGCCATAAAGGATGTGCCTATATATAATAAGATGATCAAGGAGAAGTGCTTTAGGCACCCAGGCAGGCGTAGGAGGGATGCTCCAACTATCAATGTCATAGGACAACTATCTCACCTGATGTTGGGAGAGGTAATCTGTCCGAAATATATAGACCCTGGAAGCCCTGTAGTCGATGTCCACATCAATGGAACCATAATCCTCCATACCATGATTAATTTAGGGGCTACCATTAATGTGATGACCAAGGACACTATGCTTAATCTCAACCTTCAGGGCTCCCTGAGAAAGACCACAATAGTACTACAGTTAGTAGACCGCTCAACCATGACCCCTGAAGGGATTGTGGAAGATGTAATGGTCTCCATCAATTCTTGGGAGTACCCTACTGATTTCTTGGTTCTCCAACCAGAGGTAAAGCTCACTGGGTATCCACTCATCCTAGGAAGACCCTAGTTGGCTACTACAGATGCCTACTTCAATTGTCGAGCTGGGAGTATGACAATCAAGAACGGGCATATGTCCAAGCAGCTAGTCCTATATCCTCCTACCCAACCTTTGTTAGAACATGATTTACCTCTCTGGTTGGAGGATTAAGATGAGGATGAAGTCTATTCCGCACCACAGTGTGCAGTGGAAGCTACCATGGGGGGGGGGCACAAACTGAGGATGATCTTATTGAAAACTTGATTTAGAATCCACCCCCTAGTGTGCTGCCATTATAAGAGCTGGTGGAAGAAACCCAACGCAACCCTTTAGTTGATCTCTGTGTGGCTGACCCAACCTCTCTCTAAGTTAAGAATATGGAATTTGGCCCAGAAAGAACCTTGAAAATCAGCTCATCCCTATCCACCTCTCAGGAGAAAGAACTGTGTAGCTTATTAAGAAACCACTTGGATGCTTTTGCTTGGAGCTATAAGGAGATGAAGGGAGTGCACCCTTCAGTCTGTACTCAAAGGAGGATGAATCCAACCCTTAAGGACATTGTCAAAGAAGAACTACAAAAGTTACTGGATGCAGGATTCATCTACCCTATCTCTAACAGCGAATGGGTCTCTCCTTTGATGCTGGTGCCAAAAAAGAATTTGAAGTGGAGAATCTATGTCTATTATCGGGAACGAAACAAGGCCACCAAGAAGGACCATTTTCCTCTTCCTTTCATAGATCAAGTGTTAGATGGCCTGGTAGTGAAGAAGTTTTTCTCCTTCTTAGATGGGTTTAGCGGGTATGACCAGATCCAAATCAGCCTGGAAGACCAAGATAAGACCACTTTCACTTATCATTGGGGTACCATTGCATATCAGGTCCTTCCTTTCAGATTGTGCAATGCTCTTGCCACTTTCCAAAGAGCAGTATTGAGTATATTTTCTGAACTGGTTCATGATGTAGTGGAAATCTATATGGATGAATTTACCCTTTATGGTTCTAACTTCCAGGAAGCTTTGTCTAACCTGGGAAAATTTTTGGAAAAGTGCATTCAAATGAACCTATCCCTCAATCTTGAAAAATTTGAATTCCTAATGATTGAAGGGACCGTGCTAGGTCATGCAATCTCTCAGCAAATATTATAGGTGGACCCCAACAAAATTGCCATCATCCAAAGGGTCCCACCTCCTCAAAAGGTTATAGATGTTTGAAGTTTCATAGGTTTAGCAAGGTATTATAGAAGATTCATTAAAAGGATTTCAATAAACTAGCCTCTCCATTGTTTGGTCTTTTAGGAAAAGATGCTAAGTTCATATGGATTGATAACTGTTAAGAAGCTCTGGATACCTTCAAAAGTAAACTGGTAACTACCCCAATTTTGAGAGGTCCAAATTGGGCCCTACCTTTCCACATTCATACAAATGCCTCGAACAAAGCGATAGGAGCAGCCTTAGCGCAAGTTGATGAGAAGATACCTTATGCCATATATTTTGTAAGTAAAAACTTGTTGAAGACGGAGTTAAATTACACTGTAACTGAAAAGGAGCTCCTAGCTGTAGTCCATTCCCTAAATAAGTTCAGACACTACATCACCGGATCTCAAACATTTGTACACACTGATCATGCTGCAATTAGGTATTTAATGAACAAGCAAGATGTAAATGCTCGCATTATTAGATGGTTGCTTTTATTGCAGCAATTTGATTTAACCATTGTCGATAAGCTGGGTAAGGAAAATGTTATTGCTGACTTTTGTCTAGAATAGATTTGCCTACAGGTGATCAAGGAATGGTGGATGATCAAATGCTAGAAGAACACCTATTTTCTATCTCAGTACTCTCTCCGTGGTTTGATGATATCGCAAATTACTTGGTGTCAGTATAGTTCCCGCCACACCTGTCCTCAAAAGAGAAGAGCAAGATCGTGAGGAAAAGTTCCCCTTTCACCTGGATTGGGGGCAACCTCTTCAAACTTGGCCCAGATTAGCTTTTGAGGAGATGTGTCAGGGAGGAGGAAGTTTTTTACATTCTCCTAACTTGTCATGATGGGCCCTATGGGGATCATTTTGCAGCAAAGAGGACTGCCTTCAAAATCCTGCAAGCAGGTTACTATTGGCCCACTCTTCATCAAGATGTAAGGCAATATATTAGCCAATGTGACCAGTGTCAAAGGACAAGGAAACCTACTCCAAGGGATGAGATGCCCCTACGACCTCAAGTGACTTTCGAGCCATTTGAGAAGTGGGACATGGACTTTGTGGGTCCTGTCAACCCTCCTTCAAAGCAGAAATCTTACGTCATCATGTGCACTAATTATCTGACAAAATGGGCAGAAACAAAGGTGATTAAAGTAGCAACAGAAGAAAATGTAGCTGAGTTTTTTAGAGAGAATATATTCTACAAGTTTGGATATCCAAGAGAACTAGTCACAGATCAAGGGAGTTAGTTTACCTCCAATCTGATTGAAGACCTACTCACACATCCCAAAATTAAGCACAGAACTTCCATGCCTTACCATCTGCAAGCAAATGGATAGGTGGAAGTGACAAACAAGGCTTTGGAAGGGATTTTGACCAAGGTAGTGAGCAACAGCAGAAAATATTAGGCAGATTGATTAGTTGAGGCCTCCTGGGCCTATAACAGCACCTGGAAGACCACCACATGGTTCACATCCTATGATCTAGTCTATGGGAAAAAGGCTTTGCTGTCAATAGAATTTGAATATAACACATTAAGGATGGCAATTCACTTTGACCTAGATCTCAGCCACGCACAAAAGGAAAGGTTAATCCAACTAAATGGATTGGATGAACAAAGATTTTAGGCCCTTCTCCACTCAAAGGTAGTCCAACTTCAAAGTAAAATATGGCATGACCAACACCTCAAAGAGAAACAATTCTAGGAAGGAGATTGGGCACTGCTGTATGATTCAAAGTATAAAGATTTCAAGGGAAAACTAAGGACAAGATGGCTAGGATCATACACAGTAGAAAGGTGCAATGACAATGATTTAGTTCTAATCAGGACCATCGACGAAGAAGCCATCCCCATGCTTGTCAATGGGCATAGATTGAAAATCTACAGAGAGCCCCTCTCCAAGAAAGAATTCATTGAGAATCTGAGTAAAACAGTATTGGTAGTGGAGCAAGTCTCTCCCTCCACTCCACCCACACCCTAACAAAAAAAAAATGAGGAGAATAAAATATCCCTGGGTGGAAAAATCCCCTTGGAGGTGCCCAGGGCAGGCAGTGATGGAGAAAACCTCCTGAAGGTGCCCCAACTGTCTCTTAAAAAAAAAAGAAAAAAAAAGAAAGAAAAAAGAGAGAAAAAAAAGAGAAAAACAGGAACAGAAAAATTAACTTCTTTTGAATGCATTGCAGGTTGCAGGAGGGCCACAGAAGAAAAATGGACATGGACAAGTTGAATAAACCTTTGATAGACCATTTCTCCATCACTATTGTATTTTCCTAGTTCCTGGTCTCACCTGTTCTGGAAAACTATTCATCCTACAGGAGGCTCTGTGCATTCTACAGGAGGCTCCTGTAGAAATCACAGAGAGCTTGAAATCAAGTCAAGAAAAGGATCAAAGGGATAGAAATTTGTCCAAAAGACCTGTGGACCCCCCTACCACCATTTTTCCTCCTAGCTCTCCATTTCATACCTGCACCACTGCATTTCCACTCGCTTCTTTCTTCCCTGAACAGAAAACACAGAAATCTTATTTCTTTTATTTAAAAAAAAAAATTAAGAATAAACAAGTAGCATCCTTAACTTAGCTCTTACTGAGTGCATACCAGCTTCTTTTCCTTGACTAAAAGAACCTTCCTCAACTACCTCTCCAGTCCATGCTGAAGCCTTAGCCAAAAGTTTTAGAGGGGGAAGCAGTTACAGGAAATCCTGCAGGATTCCTGCAGCAGCTAATCCCCTTAAAAATTGACCTCCAGAGGCAGGGTCAGTGAAGCCACAAATGTATAAAATGTGCAAGGAGCCTGGTCCTGATTGAAAATCACTAGTACAAGGTAGCCAAGCCACCAATTCAGAAGCCATGGGTGCCAGCAGCAGAAGTCCATGGATAGAACGCCAAAGTCTGAGCATGAAACAACATGGTAGCACACACTTCTTAACTAACATGTAAGTGACTAAACTTGTTCCTCTGTTGCATGAGTATAATTTAAAAACTGCATGGACAAGTGAGATGGTTGCGATTAAATGAGATCGATGGCCAACTAATTGGCCACCCTCATCCAATTCAAATAGCTCTCAATGGGTGCAATCAGCGTGTGTGTTCAATCAACTCAAGCAAATATCAAAACAGGTAGTGGAAGCATCTAAAGGGAATGATTGAAATAATTACAGCAGGTGGCATAAAAGCTTCATCATGAGACTGAAGTAAGGACCAACGGTCCAGATGAGAGTAATTTACCCTTCCTACCACCTCACCTCGTCAACTTATAACACTCCCGTAAGCTTAAGTACACTACAATCGATTGCCTTCACCACCTTTATTCTCATTTTTGTCGATGAGATCTTGGCTGTAGCAACCTACCTACCACCTCTAGAGCCTCGAAATAGTTGCTCTCTGTTAGTTTCCGAACCCCTCCATTTATCGGGCTCTACAGGAGTGAAAGCACAGTCTGTTGAGGAGGTAAATCCCTTCTGCAGAGAGAGGCGATCCCTACTAGCCCAGATCGGGTCTAGCAACAATCATACAACGATACCACGCAAGTTCCTAATTGCAAATTAAAGACCAATGATGAGGGACTACCTGGATTCCAATGCTAGTTCTTGTAGAAGAGTTGACACTCCCGTTCCTTTCCTCTAGCTGATCACAATCCCCACGATCTTCGTGAATGGACACCTGCACATGCAAAGAACGAAACAAACACAAACATAAAATCCAATATATGCAACTATATATTAGTCAGAAAGGATATAACTCATCATTATCACAAAGAATAATAAGAGTGGAATCATAACAATAGTCGTTTATTAATGATAAACGAAGAAGAATACAACCATACTTATGACGTCAAATCCTCCTTTGGTTGGGTGATCAACAGCACATGTTTTGCAAAGCCTGTTGGGAATGGGAACAAGCCTCCCTCTCCTTGGTTATTGGACAAGAATCTCCTTAATTAGATTTGGCCTTATGGGAATGAAGAAGGCTCTTGTAACATGAAGCTCTTGGTAACTTGACAATTCTCAATCTCTGGAACTAGCCAGCCTAAGGAAAATGGACAAGCTTTTATAGATGGAGGAGGGGGAGTTGGGATCATCCACAATATTCATGGGATTGGCTTTATCACTAAAGAAGCTTCCATGAGAGGTGGAAAACCACTTCCTCTCTATGGAGATTCGAAGCCAAACCACCCAACTCAAGATAGATTCAGTCCAGGAGTTGGTTAGGATGAATCTTCCATTGTTGGTTTGTTAGAAAACGCCACTCATTATGGTTGGTACGAGTGTGACTCTGTGACAGAGCGCTAACTGGCACACCCTCTTTAGAGGATTTCTCCCATTGGCACAAGTGCTGCACTGTGGAACCACGCCAATGGGAAAAGGGCTATTTTCATGGTTTTTTATCTGGAGATGTCTTCAGGGCAAATGAAGTTCAAGTTTAGGGGAATGTAATGCAAGTGTTTGCAGGTCATGTCACTTCTCGTAGGTCTCGGAATGAGTCCTCCAAGATGTGGGAGAGGGGTAACAGGGATAGTGACAAATTTCTGTGTAATAGATGCCCCCTAAAGCATGAGGCCCGAGAGAGAGAGGGGTGAAATGATTTACAAGAACATGTCCAACCGAAAAAACTGCCGCCGGAAAACCTACGTGGAGAAGTACAACTGATATCTCAAGTACATGATGTATATGGTATGGGTGTAGCCATCCCTAGTAGAGTACATAAGAATCTAGATCCAAGGTATGGACGCAGCCATCCAGTGAGGATCAATAAATAGACTCAGGCATGGTCGTAGCCATCTAGTGAATGAGTCATTTAATAATCATAATAATCCAGAAAATCGCAACCTGGATCCAACAGACAAAATCCAGGGTCTTGCGCTCCATCTCGATCTGAACAAAGTACAAGTTCAAGCATGCGAATATGGGAGTCAAATTCGAACATGCAGGAACATCTTCTGTTTACCATTCAATGATGAGAACTGTTAACAGATGCGAGAGGTACCACCAATAATGACAATGGCCTTCAAGGTACTAGAGGTACAATCTACGGCGTGCGAATCAGTGAGCCGACATCGAACACCCGTAGAATCATTTGATTAGAGGCCAATGATGAAAACCTCGCGTCGAACATGAAGAACCTACCATTGAGGCATGCAGGCTTCAAGGCACCTGAAGGGAGTCTCTAGGTCAACTTCTTGGATAATGAGCTGAAGTCGACAGGAAGTGACCTTGATCAAAGGTGGGCCATAGTGTTTCCACATCATCAATGTGAGACAGAAGAGGATAATATGTTTTGTGAATCAAGATTATGTGAGTTATTAGAGGGAGGTTGATTATTTCACAGAGGTCAACTTCTCTTGAGCATATTAGTGGCACGAGAGTGGACTTGGTAGTATTTGACATCAAATGATCAGAGGTCATGGTGACAAGGCAATGAGCAGATGAGAGGTCAAATAGGATCACCCAAACCCACGGCGGTAAGTGAAAAAACATGATGAGATGTCCCCACCCGGACACGAATGGAGGCAAGTGCCATGTTCAAGAGCGACATACTGCCATCATGACAATGATTCTGGTTCCATTTTCCCCAGCATTTCTAGTGAGTACACTGGTTATTTTTAATGACAAGCTTGACAGGGATAGTATATGCTTGTAAAGCATCATTTCGATGGGATCCAATGTCATCAAGTTTTAACGAGTCTGACAAAGGAAGAACTCGGCGCCTTTTCATGTTTAGAGAGTTTGAAAAGACAGCAGAAAAGTAAACTCCAGGGGTGTCCTTTTTC